>JAABNX020000044.1:13616427-13632717 GCA_015163995.2 Mormyrus lacerda
GAGGAACAGCAGTGCAATACAGGACTGACAGCAGTGTAGTACAGCAGTGCAGTAGAGGACAGGCAAGACAAGTCTGTGCAATTTAAGAATGAGTAAACAAATAAGTAATGTAATGGGTATAAGAACGTGCAAATAGACGACTGTATAGTAAGTAATACTGATTAAGGACAGAAGTGGAGCAACAATGCAGTGAGAGGACAGATAGAAGTTGTTCAGAGACCTGGTGGCTTGGAAAGACCACTAAAAACTAACAACACGAATATTTACTTACAAACAGAGACAACCGTTATTGTTCTCCGTCATTATGAGAGGACTAACTGGCTTTAAACAATGCTATGATATCTTGAGACGCTAAATTATCCATTTTGCAGAACGTCATAAATCTCAAGTAACGAGAGGGAACATGAGGAAAAATGGAGCGATATGATTGACTAGCCACGCAAAAAAAGAAACCCTTTCCCCCTGGTTATTGCTGTGTGCTTTACGTGTAATCTGTCATGGAGGATTTAACAAAAACACATGAGTGCAGTTTCTTTGGTATGTTTCTGAGAAGCAGAAACTCCGATTGCAGGCAGTTGAGCCAAATGTCTTTATTTATGATGTATGTTACTCTACTTTCATGCCAAACCCCACAAGTTATGATGACAGGCTTATTATTATGACACAAAAAACGTGATTTATTTATTTATTTTACACTTTTCTAACAAAAAATGGTACATCTTGAAAACAAAAATAAGTGTGACTGTATTTTGTGTTGCTAAAAACTGTACAACGCAATTTACAATTACTGATATATCTAACAAAGCAATTGTGATTAGCTTCCTAGTTCATTTTATACCAGGTAAAATGGTCAACTGACCTTTATGTTCAAGAAGTTGATGGAGAGACACGACCTTCTGTTCCAGATGATCTCGATATGGAGGAGTTCCAGCTGGAAGCTGAAGACTCCAAACTCCAGGCCAGCATTCAGTGTACGCCCACTCCAGGTAAATTGCATCGGCAGATGCACAGAGGTCGTAGTCCATGGTCTATTAGGAGCAATTATTTCACAACTAACTTTGCACTGATGCCAGTATCCATTTGATTACCATTGCAGGTCCCTTCAAGCCATGTGAATATATGATCGATAGCTGGGTGGTCAGGCTGGGGGTTTGGGCCATCACCGTGGTCTCCCTGATGGGCAATAGCTTGCTCATTGTCACAGTGTTTACCTCGCCCAGCTACCTGTCCCCGGTCAAGTTTGTCATCGGCGCCATTGGCGGAGCCAACCTGCTGATGGGTCTGTGCACGGGCACCCTGGCCTTGGTGGATGCCCTCACCTTCGGGCAGTTCGCCAAGTATGGAGCCCGCTGGGAGACAGGCCCGGGTTGCCAGGCAACCGGCTTCCTCTCGGTCTTCGCCTCTGAGGCTTCCATCCTCTTTCTCACACTGGCGGCAGTGCAGTGCAGCGTGTCGGTGTCCTGTGTCCGTGCCTACAGGAAGTCACCGTCCTTTGGCAGCGTCAAGGCGGCCGCCCTCTGTTGTGTGGCGCTCTCCCTCATGGTGGGGGCCCTGCCGCTCTTCTGGGTCGGAGAGTACGGCTCCTCGCCCCTCTGCCTGCCATCCCCCTTGCCGGAAGGTCAACCCTCCACCTTGGGCTACATGGTGGCCTTGATCATGATGAACACGCTCTGTTTCCTGGTCATCACCGGCACCTACATCAAGCTCTACTGGGACCTGATGAAGGGCGAGTTTGATAGCATCTGGGACTGCGCCATGATCAAGCATGTGGCCTGGCTTATCTTCACCAACTGTCTGCTCTACTGTCCTGTGGCCTTCCTCACCTTCTCCTCCCTGCTGGGCCTCTTTCGCATCGGCGAGGAGGCCATCAAGTCGGTCCTCCTGGTCTTGCTGCCTCTCCCTGCTAGCCTCAATCCCCTCATCTACCTGCTCTTCAACCCGCATTTCAAGGAAGATCTCCGTCTGCTCTGGAGAAGGTCTCGGCCCGGCCGGGAAGAGACCCTGGACTTCTTCGCTTCTGAGGAGACGGAGAAAAGCTCGTACGACTCCACACAGGCCCTGGTGTCCTTCTCCGAGGCGGACCTGCTGTACGAGAGCACAGTCCAGCCCACGCTGGAGCCTTTACACTACACGGCCACTTCATCTCCAATCCCTCTCATCCCCTGCCAACAACAAGGCCTCCCCAAGAAGGAAAATGGGACTACATCTCACCACGGCACGCGAACCCAGCATGAGGGGCCTGAGCGGAATAGCGGCCTCTTCCCATCTAAAACCCACCATTCGTCCCGCTTTTCCTTTCACTCCTGAACAACTGACTGTTCGCGCAACACAGAACTGTATTGGGAAACAGGTCCTACTACAAAGCAGGCCTCTCAGCATTGAAAAAATGGACCAATCAAATTTCAAACAGTGGAACAACATCCACAAGGTGGTGACAGTGAGTATTCAGACGACAGCTGTCAAGAAGCTCGGTTGTTTTTTTTGTGTTTGTATATAAATACATAAATACAGAGACCTCATCATCATACACTTTGTAAAGTCAATTAAACTGCATTTATAGGCTTACTTTGACAGACATGAAACCGGGACGTTATTTCGAAAGGCTGAAGGACAAACATCCAGTTATTGTACCTATTACCTCTGAAAACCGATATTCACAAGGGCGGTTTTAATCCCCACAGGAAAAACTCCTAGTGGTCCTCAGCTCCATGAACAGCCATTCTTATTAAACCAGAAACATTTATTTTTCTTTTACCAGCCGATTATAAAATTCAGTGCGAATGCTGATCACAGCCGAGTTGGTGATAAAAAAAAAAAGCCCCCCCCGGCTCCATGCATTTTCTAAGAAACGCATTCAGACATAACTGTTAATAACTGTTACGCCTCCCTCTTTGGCTTCTGCTATGTGATTTGAACCCTTTGATGTCGCATGGCAAGCCTTCACTTGCTATATCGCTCCTGGTCCGTAAAGAACTGAGACACGTCTAAGAGATTCCAGATAATTTATATCCAGACCTTCACTTTCTTATACCAAATGAGAACAGTTCATAGCTTTATTTATTTAACAGCGTTAAGTAAATATTCATTTGAGTGGCATCATCAGTCTGGACCAGGCTGAATGTCAAACCAGAAGTGATTTGCAGCTGTGAAGATGTTTTACATTACATTTAATTTATTTAGCAGACACATCTCTCTTAAGACAACGTACAATTAAAGGTCAGACAGTCCCTGGAGCAACTGGGGGTTCAATGCCTCACTCAACTCACTAGGCCAAACTCAAGATCTGAGACAGTGACTTTCCACACACAGTGCCCTAACCCAAATCACACATTACTGATTCCCACATCAAAATCTCTGGAGGAGGATTGTGTGGTACTGATGGACAGTTAACTGTTGATTTATTACTTACTATCCTTAGAAAAATAAGGACAAATCAAATTTCAGACAGAGGGACAACATCCACAAGGTGATGACAGTGAGCATTCAGGTGACAGCTGTCAAGCCATAAATACAGCCAGAAAAAATTGTCAAAGGGAGGCGGAGTGTAGGTGGTAAAATTTGCCAAACGGGTGGGCAAGCCTTGCACCGGCAAAATGACTCGCTGGTTAATGTCACCACCACCCTCTTAGCCTCAGTTAGCGAACAGATTTCCAGGACAATGCAGATTAGGAGGCTGCTGTCTGCTTCTGGGAGACTCCCAGAACTTCTCTGAGAAGTGGGATGTCTACATTGTTTTTCAGTGTCGCATGCAGTCCAGCGAAAAAATACGAGCGCTAAAGCTAGTGACCCGACGGTACAGAGTGATACGGCTTAATTGATGCAGCAGCGTTAACGTAATGGTCTGATTGTCGTGTCGGACAAGGAATGTCGATCGACCTGTAATGAAAGATAGACCTGCAGAGTGCAATCAAATGATTGGTGACCACTGCACTACACAACATTAACTTCACATGTCAATTCAGGAAGTGTTCATCACCACACCAGAATGATAGAAAATGCTATGATTTTCTAAATTGTATTTAATCAGAAAATAAAAAAGAAACTTTAAAAAAATACTCGAGAGTTGGGTATTTGGGAATTTGTTTGTTGTCCATGTGTGACAAATGACTCCTTCAAAAGCCCGGGTTTGTAAAGTAGGCTAGCTATCGTACATACAGAGTAACTACCTCTGAAATAGCATGCTAATATTCCTCTGTATCCCAATATGTTTTCCTGTTATATTCAAATATATAATTTTATATTGAAAAATAAAGCTTTTAGATGTACAAAGCAGATTTACTATTTTGGATGTATATATTTTCAAACCTCTGTAAACAATGAAATGTATGATCAAATAAAATTATTAATTTTATTAAAAACAGCCGTTGTCTTTGCGATGTGTCTTCCTGGGTCATTCTATCTACTATTCTTAGGGAAAAAAAAAGACTTGAACATAATTCTACCTACAAAGGTTTTAGGATCATTCATAGCATCAATACTAAACTATATTTACCTAGAGAACAGCACTTTGAGCCTGGAGTAAAGACAACAGTCAAATAGCTTTTGCTCAAAACATTTACTGCTACTCGGATGAAAAGGCGTGAGTTTACTGCACATAAAGAATGAAGAATGTTTGTCTCTGTGAAAACACCTGTCAGAGAGCTCACGGTACATCAATATGATGGATCCATTTTGATTTACATCAATCGGCCATAACATTAAAACCACCTGCCTAATAAAGTGTAAGTTCCTTTCGTGCTGCAAAACCAGCTGTGATCCATCGAACAAGATCAAGACGTCTGAAGGAAGGAGTCCCTTGGTCTCTGGCACTAAGACGTTATCAGCAGATGCCTCCATGGATCAGACTTGTTTGTCAGCACATGCCACAGATGCTCCATTGGATTGAGATCTGGGGGATTTGGAGGCCAAGTCAACACTTTTTCATGCTCCTCAAACCATTCCTGAACAATTTTTACAATGTGGCAGGACACATTATCCTGCTGAAAGAGGCCACTGCTCTCAGGGAATACCATTGACATGAAGGGATGTACTGCAACAATGTTTAGGTTGGTGGTATGTGACAAAGTAACATACACATGAATGCTGTGACCCAAGGTTTCTCAGTCGTCTAGCCATCACAACTTGGCCTTTGTCAAAGCTGCTCAGAACCTTGCATGCTCAGCCCATTTTTCGTTTCCAACACATCAACTTCAAGAACTGTTCTCTTACCCAGTATATACTGGCACGCTTGACAGGTGCTATTTTAATGACATAATGCTTCACCAGTCAATGGTTTTAATATTTTTAATGGCTGATTGATGTAAATGACATAATTACAGAACACTCTAAATCCATTATGCTTTAATGATGATATTTAATCATTATGTAAGGCGCAGACATTTTTCCACTAAATGGAAGACGAATTTATTTTACCAATGACCACTGATTAACAGCAGACTGTAAAGTTATACATTATATAATCGTGTCCTTATATTTTTTTTTTATATAACCTCCATCATTTACTTCCAGTGTTATTAGAGTAGGGGTAGTTGGTGCCTGAGGCATGTATTGTAAAGTGCTTTGAGTACTCGTAGGAGTGGAAAAGCGCTATATAAATGCAGTTCATTTACCATTTTGTTGATACAATGTAGTGGCATAAGACACTGGACTGGTGGATAGGAACCCCTGTATGAGTACATAAAGCATAGAAAAGCAGAACTGAAATTGTATTTAAACACACATACAACTGAAATGGATTATAAAGTGATCTAAAATTCCTCTTACAGTTGGATATTTGAAGTCTGGTAAAACGGTCATAGTGGAGCAGGTGGAGGTAGGGTTAGGGTTAGGACTGGCTCCATTGTGTAAGGTCTTTTCTAAACTTAACAAAAAAGCATGGTTGAGTCTTGATCTTCTCATCAGTCAAATGAACTGGATGTACAAAAAAAAAAAAAAAAAAAATCAACACAAAGCAGGGAAATATCCTGAATAGCAGAACATTTCCAGGTTAATAGCAAGAAAATTGACACCCTGATGTGTAAATAAGTAAAAGACAAAATTTATTTTTGCTTGATAATGACAGTAATACATACATGTAGACAGAGAAACACAGGAAAACAGAAATGTAAATCTACTGGCTGGTCTTCATTTTCTTCTGTGGCGCTTCTGGATCAAGCATCTCCCTCTTGTGAGATACCCTGCTCTCTGCTTCTGGTCGATCCATGTCCTTCACACCCTTTGAACATGATTGAATTAGTATCCATCTGAGCCTTTCAAATTTGGAAAGGGGGACGGGGGCTTATCAAACGCTTATCAAAGCTGGACCGGACTGTGCCCATCGCTGACCGAGTTGACAGCAAAGCTTCTGCCCACCTTGTGACTAACAACTCGCCCATGTTCAAAACGTCGGCTTCACACAGACTTTGCGTGTTTACTTTACGTTCACATTTGGGATCCTCAGCCACTCGGTTACAGCTTGTGAGACCTGCCAAAACCAAGCAGGTGAAAACTTGCCTTTCCCCACTGTTAGAGTTATAAATTGCGAGGCGGCCTACATCAATATTTCTTGCTGGATATTAATCAAGCGCGCAAAAAAACACACCCCCACTCTGTGGTTTGAGACGCTGCTCTTCAATTAGTGATTTAATCAAAAACGTTAGTAAGTAAATAGTTTTTTTTTTCTGAACACATAGTTGGCCAATTTGTTGCAATAGTTTGGAAACATCAAAATCTTTCCTTTGTCTATACTTTTCCAGACTTGGAAAAAACCCATAACATTCCATAAAAAATCCATAATTTTTCCCTGTTGCATAGGAACCATGATTAAAGTTGTGCAAATTATAAGCAAATTCACCCAAGGTAGTTTTACAAATAGGGTGTGATCCATTAATGGATGTTATATGAATAATATTTGCCATTTATCATCCCGAAAGATTAAGATCCATGTGTCATAATCCCACAAAAACCACCTCAAGCGAATGTAAAAACGTTTGCAATACTTGTGGATTTCTTTTCAAATTCGAGTCATCAATACTTTCAGTGTACATCTTCAAATTGCAGTTAATGGTAATGCCATTACTGCTGCTTTAATCCTGCAGCCATCAGCTGTCATGCGACTCCCACAAAATGATCTATGACCAGCTCTTGCCTGTTGTTCAGAGTGGCCCTATGCATGCTGGGAATCCCAACTCCCGCAAAACATGTTTGTCATCAATCTCTGCTCTTTAAAAAAAAAAAAAAAAAAAAAAAAAAAAAAACTAAACGACCCTGAAGGTAGCATTCAAAAAGCTACAATTAAATGACTCCATTAAACCACTGAGCAGAAGACGACCACGTGAAAAATGCAAAGCTGCAAGGCTTAATGCACACAGGAAACAGATCTGCAACATTTCCAGATGACCTCAAAGAGCAGAAGAAACCAAAAACCCACCAGATTCTGCTGCATGGCATGCTTCATGGTCCACTTCTTGGCCTTCTCCAGGAACACCTGCCTGTTGTACTTGTATTCTGCAGACTGAGGAAACATTCAAGAGCTTCAGCCGTGACATCGTACACACAAGCTTCACTGCAGGTTCAGACGTTAACAGCAGTTTACCAAACCCTGCCGGCTTCTTAAAAATACAACCCTATCCCACCCCCTCCTACCCAAAAGTTTCTCTACTATCGATAGTTTACAATCATAGATTCTACAGCTAAGAACTGCACGAAGGTCACAGTCAGCGTGTTTCGAAATGGAGTTTCCATACATCAGCATGAGTCCGATTGCCACCATCTGCCAAGTCGGCCGAAGAAAACCCCCACACAGCCCATGAAGCCGGACGTGGTCACCCGCCCAAACTCACGATGTCGGCCATGAGGGGGTCATCCGGGTTGGGTTCAACCATGAGCAGCTGGATGGAAGTCAGCACGGTGGAGATGTTCAGGGATGGTCTCCATGCTCCCTGTCATGAACAGATGCCATAGTCATCAATACGTCACTTTACCAACTAACCTAGATACTGGCCCCTGTTCTCAATGTCCAGAAACACGATGACAATTCCATGCCAAGCCAAGAATCTAATAGCATTAGTAGCATGTTACTTATTGGGTAATCATCATCTTAAGAACATTATGCATCTAAAACATGACACAATTGCACTATTGCCTATGGACATTACAGCAGCTCTAGCATGTGAACCTCCTTGTGAACCAATAAGAAACCAGTAAACATGCGAGTTCAGCAGAATTCAGCTACCATAGCTGAAACCAAGAAGCCAAGTTATTAGTCAGGATTAAGTTGCATTCGGGAGCTTTGTGTAGTGTGTGAGCCAGACGCAGGGCCCATCAATATTAAAAGGCTGGACGAGACCTTGCAAAGCTCAGGGCGCCAGGTGATGCAGCTTTACTTAAAACTTTAAACTGAAAGGTCATCAGTTAATGTACCGTTCAGAGGGGACAGGAACCATTTATTACCTAAAAACAGTGGAGGAACTCTGATACCTTTGGCGGCAACTTAAGAGCATCGAGGCAGATGCGTCCACCATTGTCAATATTAGGGTGGTAGATGGGCGTCAGAAACCGAATTTTGGGAGGTTCAAAGGGATACCTAAGAAAACAGAACATGAGATATTTTCAAAAACACTAGGAGAGTCATTGTTTGCAGAATAAAAAGCAGAGGGTATACAAATTTTATACACAACTGATCAGACCATTAAAGACAATAACGGGGCTGTTTTTGAAGTAAGTAGTCATTAAACCAGGTCGCTACTCACCGTTCTGGGACCTTTATCTCAAGTGAAAACACGCCACCCTCATATGGAGTGTTCACCCCTCCCACTAACTCTGCAATTATAAAAATGAATCCATCAGCACACTAAAGGGGCACTCAGCAACTACCATCAGGCAGCAAATGATCATTACTACAACTGTACAATACAATAATACAATAGGACTACAAGACTAAAAAATAGTTTTTATCATCAAGCCATTCGACACCTCAATTACAACACTTCACTGGATGCACAGGCGAGCTGTCCTATACAATACAGACTGTCCTATACAATACAGACTGTCCTATACAATACAGACTCAGGTACACTTTGCACTTCATTTTTATATAAAAAAAACACAGTCTGTGCAATACTGTTACTTAACTGCCACCTTAAATCATTGACAATTGTACCGCTGCTCACTCTTGGTGCTTCATCTCACGTGCAATAACATCGACACACACACACACACACACACACACACACACACAATGTAATGTTGACCTTGTGCTAACTTGCATATTACAAAAAAAAAAAAAAGTAAAACTGATGCTGTTATTTTTCTAACAAAGACT
The DNA here is from genome assembly GCA_015163995.2 of Mormyrus lacerda. Classification (NCBI taxonomy): domain Eukaryota; kingdom Metazoa; phylum Chordata; class Actinopteri; order Osteoglossiformes; family Mormyridae; genus Mormyrus; species Mormyrus lacerda. The sequence continues at coordinate 13,625,729 of JAABNX020000044.1, forward strand.
TAAAGTAGTAGTAGAATATGAAGACGGAGGACATTAACGTCACCTGTAGCATGTACATGACTCAGCGTCAAAGGAATGTTTGGGTCACAGTTTAGCAGTAGGTGCTATATATCCATACAGCTGTCAGTATCCATTAACTCATTAATTCATTATACGACCACGTCGGCGCCAGGATTTCCACAAGAATACAAGCGCCAGACGTAGATTCACCATTAGCTGCAAGTGTAATCACAGAAGGAGGTTGTCAATGTATTGGTTATAATTAATGAGCAACGAGAGTGTAGTTTTCTCCCCCAGATGATAATTCTATAGCCCACATTTAAGGGTGATTATTCAGTCACTGGCAAAATCGGCATGTACCATATTATACCACTTGATGGCATTGTTTGCCTTTCCAAACGGAATAAATGGCATTCCATAGAATCACATAGAATAAAATCACATAGAATAGAATAGAAACCTTTTGCCATTGTCTGTACATAGACGTTCCAATGTACGGATTAGTTTCACATTTGCTGTGACAGAAAACAAGTCTCAGTACAGACAGTGTAGGGTGGCAGTAACGGGTAAAACACCACAAAGTGCTTTTCTGAAATCAACAGGAACAAATCATTGCGTTTTCTTTTAATGCGTCTGAAATTCAATGCTATTTATTGACCTATGCACCGATACCAGTTTTTTCAGACTGAGTACTGATGCTGGCTGTCTAGTACTCAACTATACCAAAACTAATTAGGGGTGGGTGATGCAAAAAAAATAATATATACAAGCAATTTGAAAATAAGTTAAACAATACCTGAAATAATAATAATAATCACAACTTTTTATTGATCCCCGTGGGGAAGTTCCTTTTATTGGGGAAATTCTTCTCTACGCCTCCCTCAGCTTGCTCATTGTACAGCAAGCTGTCCGCGAAGGGCTGCCACCTGTTAGGGTGGCCCAGGGAGCTGGGGGTTAAGGGTCTTGCTCAAGGACCCGCAGACATGCTGAGGCTGGGTTTGAACCTGCGTACACAGGCTTAGCCCACTGAGCCACATGCTGCCCCTAAATTACCCCCCCCCACGCACACACACAAACAAAAACACCAAGCCAGGTGCTTAAATTGTATTTAGCCAAAAAAAAAAAAAAAGAGTAAACACAAGAAAAACCCAAAAGCGGTATCATGCTTGGTATCATCAAGAACATACTGAATAAGAGCTTTTTTTATGACTCTTTGAGAATTCCTCCACGCTGTGCTAGTATTGCTAGGTAGGTTGCTTCAGGGGGCAATTCAGTTACTCACTCTCTTATGTTTCATTTGTAAATGGTTAATTATACTGCTAATGTTATATAAACCTGTTTTTGTACCTACTCTTGTTACTTTTGAACAGCACAGTTTGCAGTCCGCTATGCTTTTTTTACGTTGCTAACTGTGAAGTACTTCCACGCTGCAGACATTTCGTCCTGTTTATTCTGCTTGATAATTATACCACTGAAATGTCATCACATGGTATAGACATAGACGGTCATAGACATTGGGGCATTGTCACAAGGATGAGTACAAGTATATCAGCATGGAATCAGACTCAATACCAATACTAGTATCGGTGCATCCCTTGAAATAAGCACAACCCGTTTGGTTTGCACCGGTCTGATGCTTCTTTACAGTCTTGAGGGAGGACACAAGTTGTATTTATTCTTCTAAGCATCTGTGGTTTTCTTTCTTTTAATACAAGTGATGACACACCATGTTACTTTTTTTTCTTTCTTGCATACGGCAGACCAGCTCTCTGTTTAGCCCAAGGCCAGCCTGTTCCATGCATACATTCAGCTCAGGCAGTTCATTTATCAGCGTTAGTTTGTTTGAAAAAAAATATATATTTATATTTAATGATATCTAAAGGTTAAATAAAGCAATTTTAGACATTTTTGTACAATGGTTTATACTACAACCCGTTACAAAATGCCAAGCCTTAATGCCAGCTTCACAGATGTTACCTGCAAGAATGTGTAGAGAGAATAATGGGAGACCGGTGTGTGTGGGCTGACAGAAAAAAAGAGTCTACAGACCACCAGTCACGAAGTACATTTATAAACTATGTTGTACAGCCGTTTCTAGCACCATTTTGCACTTTACCTAACTGCATTTAGTTGTTATACAGCTAACCTGCACGCCAGGTATTAATTTTTGCAATTTACAAAATCGCTGCGAATCAAGTTCACAAGCACTAGATTTGTGTATGGTGAAAACTAAGGCCGCTCACCGGCTTTGAGCTCGCCCACGTCGTGCTCGGTCTGCCAGCAGGACACCCCAGGCGGCGGCTCGGCGCCCAGCAACTGCAGCTCCCGCTTCAGGCGGCTGATCCGCTGCATTTTGGCACCTGTCTGCCGGGAAAACAGAAGGCGTGAAGGGGCTCGGTGCGGCAGCATGACGGCGGACCAGCTCGCATTCCAGCCAAAGGCCAAGCCGTACCATACATAAGGCTCAGAAAGCTAATTTAATCAGTTACGCGAAACACTTACCTGACCACGTCAGTCAGTGTACTGTTATTAATGGTTTAAAGTAAAAGTACGAAAGAGACGGACAACGATGAGGAATACGGTTTGATTTTCCCTCGTCTTTCGAAAGTGGACAATCGCGTCATCGACAGTGACTTCTGGGTGTTGTAGTCATTTCCCCCATACATGTATAGGTTCAAAATAATAATAAAAAAAAACTACAATTTCCCATGATGCACGTGTGCTGAAGCGTCGTTTAGACATTATATCCGATTGTCGAACAATCGATTTTGCAAACTTTTGATTCACTTTCTGAGTAACATTCAGTTAGACAATGACACTGAAACAGATTCTGGTTAAACACAGCAAATAAGCTTTATTGGCGATATACACTCCAAAAATGCTTTGCATAGTAGAAACCCACCCAGCTCTACTGCCCTGCTAACCTTTTCATGCATGACTTATGATTCAGAGCCATTTTTTGCTGTCGTTATCTTCTTTAAGGGAATAAAGAAAACATATTTTAAAGTTTTAAACTTGACATGTAATATTTTCTAAGTTATGCAAACATCCATTCAAGTGGACTGAATGCATTTTAATTGTTCCATGCACATATATTCAGGTCACTAATATGAACTTGGTTGTATGTCTACAGATTAACCTTTTTGTGTACCAATGTAATCATCGTCGTTTATTCATTTGTTTATTTATTTATTTTTCTTCCCTGTTTGTTACCTCTGGCTGGGTGGGTGTGGGGCGAATGTGTTTTTCTTTATTTCCCGTTTTCTATGCAAAAGAAAACTATAAATAATGCATTTTAAAAACCCACCATAATTAATGCACTTATAGGTGAAAACGAAACCTTCAAATGACAATTAAAACAATAGTAAAATATAAGCAGTGTAATGGGTGTTTATTATTTAGTTTTAGTGTTATTATAGTATACTAGTTAGTAAACAAAATATCAAATTGTATAAATAACACATACATGTAAAATTAGTTCAAATAGCCCTTAAAATCAATCAAAAATAAGAATATCCAAAGAGTTTAGATACTCTGTTCTATTTCTGTGAAAATTGTAAAAGGATCCAGGGGACCGATCGAGCTCAAGGCACTGCGTGCAGGTGTACTTTGTTGACATTTCTGGCTTTGTTGAGCTGGGCCCAGTGGCTCCCATAGGGCAAACCTGATATTAGGGGATGCTTTGGATACATGTATTAACTTCACTAGAGGTGAAATCCTGTCACCTGGTCCCGCGGACTTATTTTGTCTACTTAAACGCTCCTGAAATCGTGTTTTTATAATCAAGTCATTCTGATCTTCTGGTGAATTGTGGCAATTTGTTGATCATTTTTATGAATCGTGATGCCAAGTGGATGCTATGCTGAACAAAACCGACTTCATATATGAATCAAGTCCACTGCAGTGGACCGATATACTGCGTGCTCCATATGACCCAATTTTCGAATGGCGTCCGAATGCACCTATGCCTGGTAATATCTATATACATTCTGGTGAAATATTTAGCCAATCATCCGGATATAAAACATATTTAAAATATGCAAGTCACATCTTGCGTTTATATAATTTATCTACCTACAACCTGAAGTCGCAGCAATATTGACGTTATGTTTGTCCCTTTGCGCAAAAATCTCGTTTACCGGGGTGTGTGTGATTATTCCACACGCACTCATTTTCCCCGAGCTTTCAGAAAATTGTCGGTGGCCTTCCAGTGTCTTTGAAAATTGCTGTAGATCGCCGTAAACACGTACCACTTCCACAGCCATCTTAACATATGTTACTCAAAAAGCATTTTAAGTATGGGAGGTATTTTCTGCAAAAAAATGAAAATGATAAAAAAGAAAATACAATCTCCACCTTGCTATTTAGTTTCCAAAGCTAAAATCTCGTCTGCGCATGGGCTGTTATAATTTTGCTCCTGGCTTTGGTATCGGAGTCCTGAGCCACGGCTTCAATGCATAACCTTGATCACCTAAAACGTAAGGTTACGATAACTATTGGATATCATACAATTACACAAGCAATAGCATTTTTGAAAAATGTCACACTCATCAATAAGCCATCCGTGCTCAACATCACCTGTCTCGAGACGGAGCTCGAGAAGAACACACGTGGATAACAAAGACTTTCAATATAGCAGTTCCCCTGTTCTACCACTAGAACTGTTCTCGCGCAAAAAATACGCACAAATCTGTGCGTAAGAACGGTTGATAAGTGACAGCCCAGGTCTTGGGGAATGATAGCTCCAAGGAATTTTCAAGTCTCCACAGAAGACCTCTGGCCTGCAGGGACAAAGACCTGACTGACGACCTCAACAACTTCCATTGCAGGTTTGGGAGGGACATAATCACACCCCTTACCCATTCCAGCCCAATAACAACGCAAATCATCACACACCTCTACCATCCCCCCCAGGAACTCGGGTCCCAGGAATTCTTGGAATGTCTGCTTAATTCAGTTGCAAATGTATTGGTTTTCAAACAAAACTTTATTTTATTTTTATTTGATTGCTTTTAAAACAAAAAACCACAACCAATAGTTTCGCAACTAAACTATTAAAGTAGTAAGAAAGTTAAAAACAAATTACCATTCACAAAAAGCGACTGGACACAGCAGTTCCGAGTTGAAAAGCTTATTGCAAAGCAGTCAAACTGGGTGCTTTTAAATTGTCACCTTCGCAATGACATAAACACTAGTTTACCATGTTAAACTGCACAAAACAAATGGGAATCAGCCTCTGCATCTATCACTTTGAAGCTGTTGCAAAAATGGCCTGAAAGTTTATGCCTCTATCGGTCATTTCTTCCATGTGGATGTCCGTGAACCCGCTGGCCTGGAGCGCCTCCATGTACGTCTTGGGGTGCCAGTTCTGGGGGGGTATCGCCCCTCTGGAGGCTGCATACACCACCGACTGGAGTCTCAGAGTAGTCACCATAACAGCACCTGGGATCATGAATTGAATCCAGTCATCTCAATCATGGGTATGACAGTGCTGAATTCCCCAGTTTTGCCAAATATGAATTAAATATACTGCACTCACAGAAAGTCTTGGGATGCTTGCTTAATTCAGTATCAATGCTGCAAATGCATTGGTTTTATAGTAAAAATCATTACGACATTCATATGATTATTTCTAAAAATACATATCACCTTAGAAACAACCAGTGATTCTTAGTATGGGGGCATTGAAAGACTGCTGGTCTGAATCCCCAACCAGTTAGGAAACACTGAGGTAACCTGAGCATAGTACCACACCCAAGCATTGCTCCCTAGGCGCTGAATTAGCTGCCCCCTGCTATGTCACGATGTCACATATGAGTTAAATTCAGAGGACACATTTCATTGTTGTGCATTTTGCTGACAAACAGTGATGGGGTACAGCTTTTGTAAGTTCATTTAGAACTATAATTAGAGCTATAATTAAACTTTCAATTTATAATCACTTGAAAGGAAACTTTTAGTTAAACTACTGATTGATTCTAATATGCTGAATTTTACTAAACAGTCAAATGAATAAAGTAATGATTTGTTATTGTAGGAGCCATTTTTGTGCTGTAACTAAATATGCACACAACTATTTGGATTTAATATTTTATTAATATTTCTAATAGAATTTTGAATTATATTTTTGATATCTGAATATTTCTATAGCTTTGTATTTATCATAATGCAAGATCCCAAGACCGTGAGCACGGTATCTGTGTAGCGTTAGCATGCACCTTCATACCATGCAGACCCACCTGGCTTCATCACCCTGAGTATCTCCCGGCTGCCCTCTCTCAGATCTGGCCAGAAATAGTAGCAGTTGCAGTGGTAGACCTTGTCAACGCTGTTATCTTGGATGGGCATCGCTTCCACGTTGCCGTGATGGAGGGTCACCTTGCAGCATGCAATGAGCTCCTTCACCCTCTTGGTGGCAAGCTGGTGCATGTACTCCGAGTAGTCGACCCCGATTAGCTTCCCCCCGGGCCCAGAGAGGAGAGGGACTGCAGCCACGAGCCCCAGCCCCGGCCCGTGACCCAGCTCCAGGACTGTGTTGTCAGGACGGATCCCACAGAGGTGTACTGCGTTTTCCTCCAGCACTTGATTGTGCCATAACAGGAACTTTTTTACTATCCAGCCAGCCAGAGACTGAGTGGGTCGACCCAGCTGTTTACCGAGTTTGCTCAATAGCATGGCTAGGAAACAAGAACAAAAAAAAAAAAAAAAACATAGGATCAAGGTATAACAATATAATCCCCAAATTGTGCGCTCCATTTTCTTCTTCCGTTTTACTGCCTTACTTAATTTACTGTCTTAACTCTCCATTTAATTAATTAAGCTATTAAATTAATAAGTCCAAGTTTTGGTTATTTATGCCCGCAAAGCCAGTAGCTGGAATCTTCGGATTGCTGTCAATTCATCCACACATATCAGTGATGCGCGGGTTGACCCGAAATGAGCGGGTGCCCGCGGTCACCCGCGGTTACCCGCGGTTACGAGTCATCCAA
>JAABNX020000044.1:13671810-13686507 GCA_015163995.2 Mormyrus lacerda
TCCTGTATTGCACTGCTGTCAGTCCTGTATTGCACTGTTGTCAGTCCTGTATTGCACTGCTGTCAATCCTGTATTGCACTGCTGTCAGTCCTGTATTGCACTGCTGTCAGTCTTGTATTGCACTGTTGTCAGTCCTGTACTGCTGTCTATCCTATACTTGTGTATACCTATGTGTGGGTGTGTTCCCTCCCCTGCAATTGTAGCACAGGAATTTCACTATGTTCCGCCTACATACACGTGATAACAAAACTTTAAACTTGATCCCTCTGTGGGTTGAGATGCCCTGTCTCTTGAATGACCTGCTTTTGTGGTAAACAATCTATGTGAAATGCTGATTACAGTCATAATGCTGTGTATCAATGTCTAAACATGGATTCCCGGACCTTAATATTAAGCAACGGTCAGATGCTGTGACTCCCCTTCTTCTAATTTGCAGCATCTCAGCCCCTTTCAGAGGCGAGTCAGTGGCTGTCGCCCCCTTCTGGATTATCTAAAGCAGGTCAGCAGACGTTGCCTTTCTTGGAGGTGTTGTATCATGAGATGAACAGAATAGAATAGTGACCATTCATTAATCCTCACGGGGAAACTCTTGGCTCCAACTTGCTCTCCACGGGACAAAGAAGGTTGACAGTGAAGGGCATCCGCCTTGCTGCACCCAGAGAGCTGAAGGTGAAGGCCCTCACTCAAGGACTCATGAACAAATAACGATGCTGTTTAGCCTGCCACGCTACGCAGCGCCCCCCAAAAATACACAGTTAATTACACAGTCGCGTAAAACCCAAGGGAAAGACAATGGTATGAGGCAGCTTGTGAACTAGCACCTGTGACTGGGTCTTTAGGTGCATCTCTGACATCCAAGATAAGTCATTAGAAAATGGACAGATGATAAATTTGGAGGACATGAATAACCTGAGTTGGACAAGTAAATATCCACATTTTTACTGTGAAATTATATTCTCTATGTACGACACTTGGAAAACAAACACATCCACTCTACTTTAACAAGTTATATATTTGAAAATGTGGCTGGTGTTAGTCATATTGTCACGATCGCTGGGAATGACGAGGCAGGACGGCAAGGATTCACAAAGAGTCGGGTTTATTGAGCATACGAGGGGCAGACTGCGACGCACATTAATGACAGAACTGACTCAGACACAGACTAAATACACCAGACAGGTTGAAGTTAACAAGTCACAGGTGATTATAATCGGGGAATCACACGAGGTAACGAGGTGGGCGTGGCACACATGAGGATCGGACGGAGCTGGGCGTGACACATATCAATATGTAACAATAATTTATTGTAAATATACTATTATTATTATTCTTCTATATTTTTTTTTTTTTTTTACAAATTTACATGTGTAGCTCAGTTTGGTATAGCCTGTAATCCCAAATTTCCCTCCAGTTTCTCAATTTAGGGGTATGTGCCAACCAGACTCTTCCCTGCTTCTCATTAATGAAAGGTTTCTTCCTGGCTTTGTATGACTTCAGTCTCACTTCTAGGACTCTCTCTCTCTCTATCTATCTATCTATCTATCTATCTATCTATCTATCTATCTATCTATCTATCTACACAGAAGATGCTGCAGTGTTTCTTCATAAAGACTTGAAAGCTCTTCATCTCCAAACGTAGGCCAGGATGAACGTGTCTGCAGCAGCACTCAGTGTGCTTGAAAGCCTAACCTCAATTTCTTCATGCCAGTAAGTGGGTCACAGTTCAAAGTCTCAGCTCGCAAGTCTGGCAAGATGAATCGCAGTGCTGACAGGCACACTGCGCGCCTCTCCAGTGGGAAGCACAGCAGAACTTCTCAAAGCTGTATTTTTTTCCTGTGAAAACATTAATGTCTGATTCTTAAATCTGCAGCTGTTGGTGACTTACTGGCTGTTAGTGAAATGTACCAGTATACAAAAACAAGATTATACAAAATAAGATGCGAGTGAAAGTGGGATTCTGGACTGTTCTATATCTATGTTGATGGACATCAGGAGAGGAGGATTCAGATCCTATAGAAATTCAATGTTGTCACACCTAGAGAAACAATGTAGGTAGAGTATTCCAAGGCAGTATAGAATTCTGTCGTCTATATCAGAGATGCACAGAGGCATTGTCATGCTTTGTGTTCTACCGTGGATGACCAGCTACATACCAATCCACCCAAACAGCTTCACAACTTAATGCCTGGATTGGACTGAACCATTGGGGAAGAAAGTGGGGGAGTTTTTCATAGAGTACATAGTGCTCTGATGTGAAAGCCTTCTCGAATTACTGCTGCCCTGGTTTGGAAGACCAGGTGATTAACGGTTGCTTATTCTCCTAGTCACCCTGCCCATACATCTCTCATTCCTTTTTTCTTTCAGACCTTAAAGAAACATCTGGAACGGCAATAAAGCTGATCCGCAGCTGCTAGATGTAAAATTTAAGTGCACTATAGATCAAACTAATGGGGGCTTGGACACGCACCAGCACTCATTGGGTTCGTGATTCAATTTTTGTGCCATTTTGTGCAGTTTGTTGTTCACCGTTATTTACTGTTCCTGTGTCCTTTTTGTCTGACACCTCTGCTGCTCGCTGTTATTCTTTAATGGGGTGTTACCTGATGTGAGTAGCAGGCAGTAAGTAGATGTTTCATTGCAGGGAGAAAATTAAAAAATTAACATGGAGTTGAGCAATCAGATTTTGTGAGAGAATTTCACACAAGGATATTGTGAGAAATTACATTACAGCAATATCATATCTGTTTTTATTTTATGTAGAATAAGTAAAATTTCAGACCAGTATTACTTTTTCTCTTCATTGAGTTGGACCCTGACACTCTAACCCCATGCTGAATATTGAAATATATTAAGGAGACACCCAGAATTACAGAATTTCCCCTGGGGTCATTAGTTCCTCTCATTTTGTAACATGGTAATAATATTGTATGTCATCTCATCTCATCCTATCTTTTGATGAATAAGATACTTTGTAGCCATCACAGACAATTTTGAATTTGGTAGTAGACAGACTTTCCTACCACGTGCGCCCATCAAGTAGGAGGGATGATTTGCCTTTTCGGTCAAAGCAGCTGTAGCTCAGGGCTGAACTCGCCGATCTGTACTAAGTTGCAGTTTCACGTCAAACAATGCTTGTCCTTCTAATGGAACCTGCTAGGTTTCATGGAGACACAATGTCTCAGCACCTTGTCACCTCTCAAAAGGACTTCTGGGACTCATAGAACCTAGAAATAAATTAAACATGAAGCACTTTGATGTAGCATTGTCTTGCAAATGAATTCATATATTTACTCTATTACAATATAATAATGTAAATACTACTGTTGTCCACCACTGTTATCCTTAAATTGCTAAACAATTATATTCTTATCTCGTACCAGTAATCCATGTATTTTTAAAGCACATAGCAGGACAGAATTTAAATTCAAAATAAACCAAATAATAAATAAATAAACCCATTTGAGCAGAGTACCAGAAAAAATATAATCATTTTAACATTTATGTAAAAAACATTATATTAACATTACATTTATGTATTTTGGGATTTAGAAAATTCATTTATCTCATGTGTTTCTCAAACAGGATCATATTCTCTCCCACATTTTACATGGATCATTTTACTGAAGGATTTCTGGTTAGTGCCTGCTTCTGCAGCATGAGAGTGCGACTACAGCCCTTCACATATTCAATGAAATCTGCAGCCTGACACGAGGCCAGTTTCTTGTCCACAACAATGTCAGCTTGTCTGACAGGAGATACAGACTGACTTGTTTTGGTGATGACTTAGATATGACTGATATTTATTGTCCGTTTGACCTGATGGGTTGGGGTTAGGGTTAGGATTAGAGGGCCTCTTGAGGTTTGTAATGGTTTATAGAGTAAGGATTGTTGATGCAGCTCTCATCAGCTATGCTCCTTTCCTTCCTCCTCTATCTGGAATGTTCCCTTGTTGTTTATTGTGATTTTACTTATGCCTTTGTGGAGTAGTGGAGCTGAAGCCCAGCTGATGAGTTCCATCGTGATTCTTGCCAGCTGTTAAAAGATGCATGGCAAGCATCCATCTTTAACGAGGTCGCTTTGACGGAAAGTTCCAGGCTAGGACCATACTGGATTCTTCTTTGCGTAGATGTGTTTGAGGTTGTCTGTAGAATCGGATGGTGTTTATTGTTCTATCGTGATCTCATTTTTGAATCTCAGACCCCATTAAAAACTTGTGTCAAGACATTGCAAATCTCATTAGCGTTCTGTTGAATATTGAATGTATTCCCATTGTGCATGACCATCAGACTGTATAGAATCCAGGCATTGTCCAGGCATCACAACATCCCTGAAAGATCACAAGCCATAAATCTCTGACTGGCAGACTGATAAAAGACTGTAGAGAGAATCTGATATTATGGTCAGGGTAATTCAAGGTAAGCTGTGTAATGAAGACTTTCTGTAGATTCAAGAATGCCTTTGTTGCATTTCTGAGGTACGTCCTACCAGGGGTTATCAGCGAAGATGAAAAGAAGCAAAGATTTTGTTCTGTGTCGTATCTGAAGAACTTTAACGGGTCTATTCTGAGAGGAGAACTAACTCATAGTAATACCCCAGACATCACCCATCCTCCCAGAAGGAGAACTTATTTTGAGACTAATGATTAGCTGATGGAGTGGATCAAACTGACCTCAGTTGAAGGACATAGCCAACTGAATATATGTGACTCATTCTAGGAGCAATGAAGCTTATTTGTGTTGGGTGGGGAGGAGAAGAGTGAAGTTTGAGGTAATTCCTTAAGAGTTAGATAGAGTCAAAGCGGTAGGGTGCTCCTTGCGCAGGTCAACAGATGGACAAAATCGTTTCTGTTTGCCTGTCTAGTTACATACAGTACTGTGTGAATCAGAGAATTGTCTGAATCTCAGATGATCAGATGCTGCTGGAGGTTGCTGTTGTTTCACCAAAGACCTTCCTACTTTCACCAAAGACCTAGACCTTCATAGCTTAGCTGCTACCGTGTGACCTGTAGGTGACTTCTAATGGAATATAACGTTTACAAAATCTGTTCTTTGGAGCCAAACTGAGCTTGTATAGTGAATATTATGTGGTGCAAGAGTACTTTTTGTCAAAAGGTTAGTAGACAATCACCCAGTCAATTGTCACCCAGATTCCTGGAAGTTTGGTCAATCAGCAGATTTTTACAATAATGGTCATTCAAAACTCTTCTATTGCACATTTTAATTAAACATCACCATACATATGTGTTATATGTGCATAAATGTTACTTGATTTAAAACTCCTATTTGACAAATTTGAATATACTTACAAGTTTATCCATTGCATAGATAATTTGTACTTAAAAATGCCCGAGTTTTTTTTACAGGTTTTAATGATGTAGATATGTAATTAATTTCTGATATGTTTCAATTAGTTTATGCTAATATCTATTTGATCAGTTCTTTTTGTTCACTTTCCCCAGGAATCTGTCAGGAGTCTGTCTGTATTCAGCCCTGTGATTTTTCCTTGACCTACTGCCTCCAACACCAGCATTGCTTTTCAGGGTCAAGTCTGGCCCGGTCCAGCTCCCCCTCACACTCCCCTTTCACTCTCAGATGCACGAAGTGCACCGCAGACAAGTGCCCGGCGCTGTTCCGCTGCCCCGGTGCGTCCGTTGTCTCCTTTGTTTCCCATGTTGACTCGCTCCCGGTCAGAGAACCTGCGGCTAGTGTTGCCCGGTCAACCGATCATGTCTCAGGGTCACTCAGTATAGCGGGTCGGATTGTGGAACCAAATCGGCTCATTAACGTGTCCTCCCGCCATGAAGAAGTACGTTTACGGCAATGGCCTTCTGGACCATGATTCAGCAGTAAGGGGGAGTAGGGAGTGCTCAAGCTGCACATCGGGTGGGGGTCACATCATCCAGCGACCCCCTCCCCTGAAGGCTCCTCTGGCTGAGGCGCAGATTCCACCCCTACCCCCTCTCCCACCCCCACGGTGTCTCGGATGGGGAAACCGAGGGACTCTTGTGTTACAGTGAAAGCAGAGACCTGTTACCGATAGTAAGCGCACCGTCTTATATGGCTAACGAGGGAGCGTGGGGTTTCCAGCCACATCGGTATATCCCGCCTTGGTCCCCTCCTACCTGATCAGATTCCCCCCCCCATACCCACTGCTGCTCTTATCTGCTTCTGGACAAAACCAGCATGGTTTTCATCTATACTTCTAGTAATTTTAAAACATGACCACAGTGCTGAAATAAAAACAAGCCCTGCTTTTAAAGCTTCACATTCTTTCTTGTACAGGTTGTTCTTGACTGACGTAAGTAATCTGTTCTGCAAACCTTTATGTAAACGTTCAAATTTTATGCAACTTATACCAAATAACACATAAACTCGAAATGTGCTAGTAATATTTATTAAGAAAACACAAATAAATTTAAAAACAAAGGATAAATTTACGAAGAGGAGTAGTGTTGCCTTTTTACATCAGTGCTTCCACAAAGTCTGTCTATCTCGGATATTTTTATATCTGCCTGCATTTAATGAGCTCTTCAGCACCAAAAGTGGTACAGAATCAATGTCACCATCTGACTAAAAGGTCTAAGGAGGTACGTATAAAATGCATAGACAATTTACACCTATAAAAGTAATGCCAGTTAAAACCCCTGAAGGTTTTAACTGTAAATAATTGCGAGCACCTCTAAGTCTGAGACCAAACACACGCATGGAACCACATGCACTCAAAGAAAATAATATTCCTCACATGTCAGCCTTCTGAGTGGACTTTGTTTAACCATGGGCCCAGGAAAAAAGGTTGGAGGAGAAGGAGGTAGGATGAGATGGGGATTTACAGAATAGGTTCAGAGAATCTGTGAGGGCGCCCTTGTCAGCCACCACTCACTGCATGTGAGTTATATTTAGTCTGATAGACTTTCTTCAGTGATTTTGTGAATTCAGTCCCATCAGAGTCAATCTGGCAGTTCACCTTGAAGTGGGATTCAGTGCAGACCCAAAGAATTCCAGGGTCACGGGTTTCGGTCAAAGCCAGCTTAATAAGCTTATTATTATTATTATCTAATTATGAATCAAGGTGGTTTATGTGTACACAGACTCCTGCTCCATTGAAGCCAGTGTCTCTGAGAAGTGTGTGGTGGCCTTGCCCCCAGCAAGCTCACAGTGTAACCCACCCAGTGAGCACTTTGCGCTTCTCTAACATCGACATTCAGACTTGCGGCCGAATTGCCCTCAACAGTAGGACCTCATGCTCAGTCTACATTGATGTAGATTTGTAATCAATGTCACGCAAGCATCCATTTTTTCCAAAGACTTCAAATTATTTATATCAAGTTGGTCAGAATAGGCTATTCAGCAAAGCATTAATCACTGTGGAGTTTAATGTAACAGGAACTCAACGTAGACTAAGTAGATGCATTACATTCTCCATTAGGCAACATTAAAGCATTAGGGACTTCAGTTCATCTAGACCAGTGCTGTTTTCTCCTTTTCCCCTCGTAACACTATACCTCTACACACCTTGTATCTGCTCTCTTTATGCCTGCATGAGAAAGTATCATTCCAAGTGTTTTGTATTGCTTATTGACAGAGATCATTTGGCTTAGGTAGCTGGTTCAAGACGGAAACACCTGAGCCACGTCTGAGGTTTGACAAAGAAGAAAACAAAAAAAAAATCACGAGGGCTTAATTCATAAAAATTGGACTTTGGCATTAGCTTTGTTCAGAGATGCGGTGCTTCCATGTCTGTCGGTGGTGCCAGACATCTCTGCATTGTCCTGAAAGGGCAGCTTGTCCTCCTGCTCTGTCTCCCGGTGGTAGAAGTAGTTGAAGTTGGAGACAATGACTGGTACAGGGAAGGCGAGAGTCAGCACTCCAGCGATTGCGCACAGGGTTCCCACCAGCTTGCCCCACATGGTGATGGGACACATGTCTCCATAGCCAACTGTGGTCATGGTCACCACGGCCCACCAGAAGCCGTCCGGAATGCTGCTAAACTGAGTATTGGGTTCATCAGCCTCGGCAAAGTAAATGGCGCTGGAAAAGAGGATGACCCCGATGAAGAGGAAGAACATGAGCAGGCCTAGCTCACGCAAGCTCGCCTTTATCGTCTGGCCTAAGATCTGCAGTCCTTTGGAGTGCCGGGACAACTTGAAAACTCGGAAGACTCTCACCAGGCGGATAATGCGCAGGATGGCCAGAGACATGTTCTGGGTAGAGGTAGTATCCATGTTGGTCGTTATGTCCATCACCAGAGTAACAAAGTAAGGGATTATGGAGATTATGTCGATGATGTTCATGATGTTGTTGAAAAAATCCTTCTTGCTGGGACAGGCAATGAAACGTATGCAGAGCTCAAAGAAAAACCAGACGATGCAAGCAGTTTCGATTAAGAAGAAGGGATCGGTCAGTGTGGAAGCTATGGTTTTAGGTACTATATTTGGGGGCAGGACTAAGGAATGACTCTTCTGTGAGTGGTTGAAGAGCTGGAAGGAAGTTGGAAAGATCCCCACATCATCTCGAAACTCTGGCAGTGTTTCCAGGCAAAAGACAATAATGGAGATGATGATGACAAAGATGGACACTATGGCTATACCTCGAGCTGCGTTGGAGCTTTCGGGGTACTCGAACAGAAGCCACAACTGCCGATGCATTTCGCTAGATGGTAAAGGCACCTCCATCTCTTTGATGAAGCCCTCATCGTGCCGGAACTGATCCATTGTCTCACTACCTAATTCAAAGAAGATGATCTCATCTGAAAAAATCTCCAGGGGCACATTTGCTGGTCTTCTGATCTTTCCACCTGACTGGTAGTAGTAAAGAATTCCATCAAAGCTGGGTCGGTTGCGTTCAAAGAAGTACTCATTCCTCATGGGGTCAAAGTACCTCGTCCTTTTCCTGGGATTCCCTAGCAAAGTGTCTGGGAACTGGTCCAGTGTCTTAAGACGTGTCTCAAAACGCAGGCCGGCGATGTTTATGGTGACCTTCTGATTGCTGTCATCTAGCGCTAGCCTGTTCATGATCAGATCCTCGCTGTATTCTTTAGCCAGCTGGCCGAAGAGACGCCCGCCTTCTGCCCCATCAGTGTTCAGCAGAAGCCTCCAGTTGGAGTTCAAGCTAGTGCAACTTGGGCGCCCCCTCCTAGTTGGTGACAATGGCTGCTGCAGTTTCTCTGGGTTAGCGGTTACGGTCCGGCGGGTTCTGTATGGCGACTGATGAGGGGTATGTGGTCGCTTGTGGCTTGGACTGCGCTGAGGCCCATCTTCCAACAAGGACGTCTTCTTGGGCAGGGGTGATGGTGTTCCTTTCTCACTCATGTTGATCTTGACATCGTTCAAGGTCTCAAATTTGACCAGCGCCACCTCCATTCCCCACCCTCACCCTCAGCCTTCCTCGCTTCCTGCACCTCAGCTCTCCTAGCCCAGGATTAGGGAGACAGGTGAGGCCATGTGCCAGTGGAATAGGGGGGTGTGAAAGAAGCAATGAATAACCAGCGAGGCTGCTCTACATGAGTTTTGACGAGGGTCACACACCTGTATGCTGGATCTTTTGGCCTGCAAATGAGAGAGAACAGTATTTAGGATTTGTTTGTGGGAAAGAATATAGTCACAGAGTCGATGAGCCCACAGCTGATATTAATAAGATCAAGTCCCATGCACTAAAAAAACTGAAAAAATTTAAACAGCGCCTCCATCCTGAACTGCAGAACCTTGCATGTAGCGTTGGCCTAGCGAGAGTAAGAGGGAGCACTGTCTTGCTGAACTCAGATATGAAGAAGCATCTATTTATTCGGAGATATGAGGAATATGTATATTTTTTCAAAGCTACACGATGCAACCAATGTGGCCTACAGGTTGCTCATTAGAAACTGAGGGCCACAGATAGGGGAGGTGGAGTTACATGTCAACAGATGAGCATCCGAGATCATGACAAACGGAGAAGAAAAATATTTAAATGTCCGCAAACTGTACGGAAAGGATGGGATGATATTCCATCCCTTTCACTGCTTTTTTGTGTATCTACATCTCACGTTTCATCGTGCTGAGTAGTTCCAGGGGTCAGCGGTGGTCTTTGCTGCTACTCAGAACATGCGTCCATGTGAGGCCCACGAGGTTTGCGGTTCCCTGTTGGCCACAGACAGTCAATACCTTAGAGGGGCAGGGTGCCCCAAAGTGACTTTTTGAGTGAGGGCCTGGAAACTACAATCCTGTCCTTGCCTGTAGTCCTTACAGTTATTGAGAGTTGTTGCTATATTAGCAACAAATAAGAACTTGTGCTCTGGGCCCCTCATTCTCCCTTTTGCCATGACAGATTGACTGCTGCTATATTATTCTCTGTCCTTCATGGTCAGCTGCTGCCGTCAGAACCTCATCTCTGCAGGTGATTCAGTCCCAGCACCGGGCTCCTCTCCTATCTCCCTCTACCCACCCGTAGAAGTGGGTCAGCTGATTCTGCTGAGTAAGCCTAGGTGTCCTCTGGCTGTCAGATGCTTGGAAAAACTCAGGCACCGACTTCTAGAATGGCACCCCTCTCTCTGGAAACATGGGTGTAACATGCAAGTGAGTTAGAAGATGAGGTTACCGTAAGGAACGTATAGGATCCTTGGTAAAAGAAGACGGATGGTCTGCATAAAGCCGGGAGCCTTGACGGCCTTGTGGCTGCTGCATCCAGGAACGCTGGATTAATCCTGCATTAAAATAATTTGCAGCTATCCCATAGCAAGGCAGAGGTGCTCCGACTGCTCCTATCTTTGTTTTTTGCCCTTGTCTTTCAAGCACAGCTGTTGCTTTCGCAACCTGGACCTCACAGGTAATGCAATCACAGCATTTGGCACCTGTCCTTGTCCTACTAAGTGCCCTCAGCACTTGGCCCTAAGCCCTGTTCTTCACACACAGTGAGCTCCTCTGATGTAGCACAGTTGCTATGTAATCGCATAACAACGGTATTTATACACTCAGATGACCTCATCCGCGTTTGCTTAATAAACCTATATTCTGGGCTGTATTCTAAAGCAGGTTTACATGTCTGGATAAAAAAAAAAATAATGACATCACCACATCAATTTCATCACAGATGATGCACTGCCACAAGAAAAGGGCAGGAACTTCGTAAGATGATAGAGGGTAAGAAGCTGGGAAGCTTGTTCCCAGACAAGAAATAGCCAGAAAAGACAATGATGGGTTAAAGAGTGACTGTCGATGCCAGCCTGCTGGATGTCATAAAAGTAGATGTGTGTGTGTGTGGATTATGTTCATATTACATTGAGGGGACCAAATATACCCCACAATGTGACAAAAACCAGTTTTTTTGATGTTGTGGGGAGCATTTTTCTACAGAAGTCTGTAGAGGATATGCATCAACTTTTTTTTTCTTTTTGTTATCTCGAGGTTACAACTTATTTTTCTCCGGATCTCGACATAACCACAGTCGTTATCTTGAAATCACGACTTATTTTTTTCTTATTTTTTTAAGCCGATATCTTTCAAACATCACCCAGTAACCATGGAGACATCCCGGACTCTCCAGTTGGCTGGTAATGAAACCGGCTACTCGTTCAGGCTCACTATCATTTCTCCGACGGTATAGCTGCAAATTTCTGAGCCTCCTTCTCAAATGACATACTGTTATTTCCTCGTATCCATGATTTGGTGCAATATATCTCAACTTTTTCCCACAATTTGAAGTCTGGGTTTTACAAACAAGTACAATATATTGGCGCAATATACTTTTACTTTACTGTGCAATATACTCCTATATACTTTTACTTTACTGTGCAATATACTCCTATACACTTTTACCTTTCCTGTAACTTCTGGACAAAGGTACTTTAGATTCCTGTACAGAGATTTTCTATCATTTTATTGTATTTATTAGAATGTTTGACAGTGCTGTAAATTGTTTTACACTTGATTCCTATTTTTATACTTACTGTATGCTGTATTGTTCTTGTCTTTGTGTTTATGTGTGATTGTGCAGTCGCAATGTGAGTGATTTCCTCCAGGAATAATAAAATCTTCTGATTCTGATTGTGATTGGGACAGTCCAGTCCTTGATCAAAGTAAAATCTGAGGCATTCATCCATGAGGATAATACAAAGCCTCGAGATCACGGGACAGTGACATGGATTATGTCGAGATCACAAGAAAAAAATAAATCGTGATCTCGAGAAAACGACTTTGGTTATGTCCAGATCACGTGTGTGTGTGTGTGTGTGTGTGTGTGTGTGTGTGTGTAAAAATGGCTAAAAGTAGTATCTAATTTCGGCACCCAGGGGCTGTGAGGTAAAATTGACGTAGATGTTTAATTAAAGACACAGGGGTAACTCATTAGCTATCTCTGCTGGAGGAGATGGAGTATCCCAGTGAAGTGGAGAGAGAAAATGGGTAGAAAAGTGAGAGGTAGGACAAAGTGAGAAACATGGATACGAGAGGAAGGAAACACACAGGGCAGAAGTTGATAGGGACACAGACAGACATGGACTGAAGAGAGGGAATGAAATAGAATGATGGGACAATTGGGGTAAAGCAGATGAAAGATGGCAGATGGAGGAGGACTATAGGGCAGTCGGAATGGCAGATGGAGGAGGACTATAGGGCAGTCGGGGGGAAAGATGGAGGAGGACTATAGGGCAGTCGAGGGGGAAGATGGAGAAGGACTATAGGGCAGTCGGGGGGAAGATGGAGGAGGACTATAGGGCAGTCGGGGGGGAGATGGAGGAGGACTATAGGGCAGTCGGGGGGGAAGATGGAGGAGGATTATAGGGCAGTCGGGGGGAAGATGGAGGAGGATTATAGGGCAGTCGGGGGGGAAGATGGAGGAGGACTATAGGGCAGTCGGGGGGGCAGATGGAGGAGGACTATAGGGCAGTCGGGGGACAGATGGAGGAGGACTATAGGGCAGTCGGGGGGGAAGATGGAGGAGGATTATAGGGCAAATATCCCCCCCCCGGACTACAATATGACATTGTGATATTTTTTTCATATGTACTGACGTGTGACCTCCTGTCGCCCCATTGATGGCAGAAGGAGCAAGAAGGATGTTTGTGGCCACTGGGAAAATATCGATTTCAGCTTCCTGAGCTTTAATTACTGACTTGCCATTGGTAAGTTTGCCCTTCATGAAAGGACAGTCATCCACATCGGGGTTATTTTTAATTAATGAAGCTTTATTTGTTCATTTACACCTCGATGTTCCGTGCCTTTGCTCTGCCCTCTGGCAGTCATTCATCCTGGAACCCGCTACTGAGTGATCAGCTACTGATATAGTGACACGCTCTATTTGCAAGCATTTTCTGGAGTTCTGCTTTAATTTAATAATAGCTATGCAAATACATAAATACTGACATTTATGCTTGCAGCCGCGTCATTAAGGGTTTTCCAGATGCCTCGGAAATCCTAGAAAAGCTTATTTGCAAGGATCAAGATTCAGATTGTGCCGAATGCAGGCAGTGAGGCCATGGGCCTGAGCTGTAAGTGATGCTGGAGGCAGAGGAGTGTGGTGAGGATCAAAGAAATGCAGCTCAGAATCGCTAATGCAGGGCGAGGTGAGTCGGTGTGAGATATTAGACCCCGGCGTTTAAGGGGTCTAATCTGGAAGGTTAATCTGAGTCATTATGGAGGAGAAAGTTCAGTTTGAGAAAGCCAGAAAAATGAACTCATTCAGCTATTTACCAGGTGATATGCTAAAGTCAATTCGGGAAATAGCCAGACTGATGGGTTGCTAGACTTATGTTGTGTTTAACCAAGCGGTATCATGCCGGTGTTGTGTGCAACACCCCTAAAGCACTTTACTTCTACGTTCTTCCACAGATGAATGTAATTTCTTTTTCATTGTGCTAATTCCACTGCAAAACCGAAATAAAAAGGTAAGGTGCATTTATTGTTGACCAGTGATCATGAACAGATACAAACCAAAAGACTATTTATGCACCAAAATGTACCATATTCAGACAACATCAACTAGCAAAGTAATAGTGGCACCACTGGTCTCCAAGTAATTCCAAGATGATTAGGAGATTCACTATTGTCACTTCATTTAGAAGCTCTATGAAGTCTGAAGACTAAATGAACATTTCAGTCCCAGGTTATCAAATCAATTAAATTTTCTGTTTCTACATACACAAAATTGATCATTCACTATCTGATCACAGTGTTACAACACAATATTTCACATCATAGGTGGTGATGGAATGTTAAGTTACTCTTCCTGATATCCAACGAAACTCCTTGGATTTTGCGATCAGCTCTCAAACAAACGCTCCTCCATCTCCTGCACCCCCCCCCCCCCCCTTCCCCAGTTTGCGATCGGTTGATTGGAATGGAGCTTTCTAGAATCTTTGCTCCGAATTACACAGAAAGAAGTGAATACCATGCCTTGGTGAGATTGTAGCCGCATGGATTTATCACACATTATTAAATGCACGTCATGTAATATATCCATGTTGTATTTTTTTGCATTACACTTGCTGTACGCTGTGTCGCATGCATGCATGTTTTGAAACTTCTGTACCTCTGTACTTGCTTTATATGTCTATTCAGGTATTCTCATTTGTATTGTGGCTTGTTTGTAAATACCCGAATCTAATAATAGCTATGCAAATAAAGAAACATATTTATTTGATAAATACATACTGACATTCAGACTTGCAGCCTCAACACTGAACCCTTCTAAGGATCTATCCATCCATCCATCCATCCATCCATCCATC
>JAABNX020000044.1:13700651-13716828 GCA_015163995.2 Mormyrus lacerda
CTTTTACCACACTATGGTAGCATCTGCTATATTCTTCGCGGTGGTCTGCTGGGGGTGCGGGAGCTCAGGAAGGGACATGAAGAGACTGAACAAACTGGTCAGGAGTGCTGGCTCTGTCCTGGGCTGCTCTTTGGACTCCATTAAGGAGGTGGCTGAGAGGAGGATGCTGGCCAAATTTACATCCATTATGGTCAGTCCCTCTCACCCCCTGCAGGACACAGTGAGGACATTAGGAAGCTCCTTCAGCAACAGACTACTGCATCCAACATGCAAGAAGGAAGGCTTCCGCAGGTCCTTCATTCCATCTGCCTTTATAATAAATTACTATTCTGTATATTGTGCAATACAACTATGTACATCACTCGGTGCAGTTTGTATATATGTGTATATGTATGTATGTGTATTTTTAGGTCTGTGCAATATGTGTAATTCTGTGCATTAAATTTATTTTATTTGTTACTGTATTTTTTGGTCTGTTTCTTTTCTATTGCTTTTTATTCACTGGTTGCAGCAACGAGTAAATTTCCCCAGTGTGGGATCAATAAAGTCCTATCCTATCCTAAGTGCATTAAGGTACACCAGGACGCAAGAATGGGGTACTTCAGCAGCCCAATACATCGGGCTTTCTTTCCTCTCACGCTGAGAAAGCTCATCCAGAACTTTGTGCTCAATCCAGTCCTTCCAAGAGCCAGCAGCACATTTCATTTCCTGTACCTGCCATCCCCGCGTCTGTTTTCATTCCGTTCATCGCTGCTGCTTCTCGTACTCCGCCCCCATTCCCGTCCCAAAATACATCGTGTACAGTCCCCGTTCCTTCCTCCCACCCTTCTGTTCTGTGCCCCTTTTCACTTTGCCACCTGAAGCAGGACCGGCGCCGTCAGTCAGACATGAAGAGCAACGTGCTTTTCTTCTAAATGAAAAAACAGGGTGACAGAACGTCACAAATGTACAACACATCTATTCTACAGCATTATAGAGATTATTACCGACAGCCCACTCCATGAGCCAGCTAAACCTCATTCATTTTAAAACATAAACGTGATCATCAAGTTTCTATTTGTGTCATTCTCATTACTGGTGCTCCATGTTCAAATAGAGCATAAGGAAATAGTTACATTTATTTAGCAGACATTTTTATCCAGGGCAATGGTCAATTCAAAATGCAGGGTCAGAGTTTGGTTAAGGGCCTTGTTCAAGGACCCAAGGGCGACGTCACTCTTCCGACCCTGGGATTAAATCCAGCAACCCTCCGATCACGGGCACAGTGTACTAACCTGCCGACCCTGGGATTAAATCCGGCAACCCTCCGATCACGGGCACAGCGTCCTAACCTGCTGACCCTGGGATTAAATCCGGCAACCCTCCGATCACGGGCACAGCGTCCTAACCTGCTGACCCTGGGATTAAATCCAGCAACCTTCCAATCACAGACACAGCGTACTAACCTGCTGACATTGTTATTAAATCCAGCAACTTTCCGATCACGGGCACAACGTACTAACCTGCTGACCCTGGGATTAAATCCGGCAACCCTCCGATCACGAGCACAGCGTCCTAACCTGCTGACCCTGGGATTAAATCCAGCAACCTTCCAATCATAGACACAGCGTACTAACCTGCCGACCCTGGGATTAAATCTGGCAACCTTCCGATCACGGGCACCTGCTGACCCTGGGATTAAATCCGGCAACCTTCCGATCACGGGCACAGCGTCCTAACCTGCTGACCCTGGGATTAAATCCAGCAACCTTCCAATCACGGGCACAGCGTACTAACCTGCTGACCCAGGCACCACCTAATATTTCCAATGTGTTTGGCAGAGCTGACAGAGGCTGTGTCGCTTTCAGTGTCTATCCCTTTGTTTAGAGAGTATTTAGTATTAAAAAGGTGGATATTTTTACTGAAGGAAATCAGGTTACCCAAAAGGAGTACCAGCGGGATCTTTCCAGCTACATATCCAGGTTACTGAACCTATCAACCACTGCTCAATGCATTACTGTACATACCCAGGCCAGCTGATTTTCATTCTTCTGTAAATCATTTCACAGTCCTAATGAAGTAAATGCTAAGAATATATCGTTCTCATGCACAGATTACAGCATGACAACAAATCAATGCTATTTTTAGAGAATGAGAACATTAACGCAATAAATAATATTCACAAGATTAATGGGAGGAATGTAGGTGTGTCCAATTCATCCAATAAAAGTTGCCATAAACTGTCATGTGACACAGAAGGGGCTGAACAAAACCAAATGGGGAATTATGTGATTGACAATGGCAGTGTTTAACCCACCCTTTAGACTATAAAAACAACCAATAGTACTACAGCAAGGTGACCTTTGTCAATTAACCAAACAATCATCTTTTTAAAAAAATAAATAAATGGAAATGACTAAATTTACACAAGCAAAATAAGATTATTTAGCAAAGAACGACTGAATGGATAAATGGGATAGTGACATTTAGGTGTAAACTCACAGGACTTATAGCCAGATGAGCTGTGTGACACCAATCAGTCTGAAAGGGGGGGGGGCATTTCCAAGCTGCTGGGATTTGACTAAAACAAGGTGAGAGCAATGATGTCCAGACAAAGGAAGCCTGAAGTGGCCACAGTGAATCCTGCTCTGTATTACTCGGAAAGTTACAAGGAACCATTAGGCTTTGTTCATGATGCCATTGTCATATACTGTAGATGCAGTCAAAAGAAGACACAGGGCTGGCTCTCACGGAGAACAACACGAATGTTCACTTCAGCTTTGCAGGCAACTCCGCTAAAATCCCCTACAGCTGTTATTTCACATCCAAATGAGCGAAAAGGTTCAATCCACAGCTCCTGTACAGAATCATTAACATTTAATATTAAAAGTTTCACAAATCACTTAATAAGAATTTTCATTAGCATAAGGCACTTTTTAAATCGGCTGACAGTGCTCACACTGCAGAAACTGATGCGTCTGAGATAATATTTCCTTCTCCCTAATGGAGTCTGCACATCCTCCATCCCTACAGGCAAGCCGCTGTGGAGGGATCTAAAGCCTGCTTTATACTTCTGTTTAGAATCTACACTATATGTACAGCGTAGCTGCATACCCTGCGCCGTAGCCTCCTCTGGAATGTAACTACAATTCGTGGCCACGCAGACTGCGACGACTGTGACTGACCCGCTTGGTAACATCGCACTCCCTCCTGTGCAGATGTTTCGTCGTTTGTTTCCAGCTGTGGTGATTTTACTGTGGGACAGGTTGTGTTTGGCTAGTTCTTAGCCTGCTGGTTTTGTCACGGTTGCAACCGTTCATGTCGGCTGCACAATACTGGAACACTTCATATATCAGTGTCTTTTTTTTGCAATAAACATTGCAATGTTGATAAAGCAAAAAAGGATCTAAAAAAAATTCTCATATTGAGTGATTTAAACGGCACAGATGAAAATGTAGAAGCCATGCACAGCTCATGAGAGAGCAGTGGCGGGAAACTTTGATTTTTAAACGTATAGAAGATAATCTTGGAAAAGATCAATTATTAAAATTGCAAAGCTTGCTCAGTTTTCTTTCCCATAACAAAGTAAAAATGTCTTAGCAGAACTTAAACCTCATGTGTTCAGCCAAGTAGCGTTTCGTCTGTGTAATTGCAGAATGACACAGACACAGCAGCGGACGAGTGTAAAGGCCACTTGTGTAGAGACCATGGCATAAGCTCTGCATAGGCTCGACGCAGAACTGTGAATCAGCCAATCATCATCAATCATCATCATCAATCATCATTACGGAGAAAACAGGACAATGCCTGAGCTTGCTTTTGTTCTGCCTTGGTCAGTCATTTACCATCGGGGAGCATCATGCTTGAGACCTCTGTCCATTGTTGTTTCCTGTTGATTCACACATGTTAGCACCTGTCAACCCACAAAACAAACTAGATGGTATTATAATAATACTCACAACCTTTCAACTGTCAAAACAAACCAGATACTGATACAATAATACATAACCTTTCTACCCACAAAACAAACCAGACCCTAACATAATGATACACACAACCTTTAACTCTCAAAACAAACCAGATGCTGATATATTAATCTATCATTATAAAACAAAACAGGTGCAGATGTATAATATACATATATAAAACAAACTGGAAGTCAATATAAAAATACATAACTTTTCAACCAACAAAACAAACCAGGTGCTAAAATAATACAAAATCTTTCAACATGCGAAACAAACAGGATCCCCCACAAGCTCACTGTTAATTACACTTGCATGATGGGACAGACAGTAAAGCCATAATACTTCACAAATTGTCAAGAACCAGTGCTTTCCCAGAATGGCTATGACCCGTATAACATTCTGTGTTGTACTTTCATTAGACCTCGTTCTTTTCACTCGGGCCATTGCAGGCCTCAGGCAGACAGCAGCCATGGATCTACGGCTGAATTTTTCCATCCATCCATCTAGCAACAAATCAGTCGGAACCACGAATGAGAAAACTCTGCCAATACTATTACACTCACTCTCTTGCTCCAAGAACATTTATCACTAAAACATCCTGTTTTATGCGGATCTCTTTGGGGTGCAGGAGCAGAGACAAATGCATTAAATGATTTAAAAGGCTTCCCTAAGTGTGCTGCTGTGTGACACCTCTCCTCCTGCACTCAGTGATGGTGCACGGACCGCTCTCAACACTCCCTGCCGCCACTTCACGCTCACCATCAGTCAAAGTGCTTCGCAAAGCCCCCACTTTACACCAGCCTAATCAAATTGAATTCTCAGAATCAATGTTTATGAGATTTTTTTTTTCCGGAACCTTCCAAACCCTAGAGAGAAGACCACAACTTATCAGAAGCCACGCCCACACAAACCAGAACAGATGACCACACTTACATAAAGATGGACACTGTCAAGAATACCATCTCCCCTGACCAACCTCCTCGTGGTTTTTTTTTTTTTGGATTTGCTGTCACATAGCAGGTGACCCAACACACCTGAATTCACCCCAAAGGGATCTCAGCTCTACTTTGGCCTCTCAAGGGACTGAGAACTTTCTGCTTCCAGGAACATTCCTGTTACTAATAGATGACACTGTCGAGTCAGTACACCTAAGAGTGTTGTAGGAACTAAGCAACAACACGGAGAGACACGTCGCTGTTGTCTGTGCTTAGTGCATAAACCAGGGGGCCCAACTCCAGTCCTGGGGGGCCGGAGTCCTGTGTAGGTTAGTTCTTTCCCTGTTACACCATAAATGATTCAGCTCAAGAGCGGTGTGGTAATTAGCACAAGGAGTTGAATCAGGTGTGTTAAATGAGGAGAAACCCAAAAATGTGCAGGGCTCTGCCCCCCCCCAGGACTGGAGTTGGGCACCCCTGGCATAAACCATCACTAAGTGTTCTCTCTGTGTCTGTCCTTAACATGCATTAAAAACATTACTTCAGACAGACCTTCTTATTCATAGTGCTCAAGAGGAGCGCACCTCACCAGATATCAGCTGAAAAGTGACGTAAAAACTAGACAGACCAGAAAATGATTTCCAAGTTTAAATGGGTCAGGGCAGAGGCTCCAGAATATTCAGTACACCCCGTAATCGGCTAGTTTTTATACCGCCATTATGACTCACAGCCGGAAAAATTCCAGACACCGTAAAAGAAACAGGGCACACTGTGTTTTGGTTATAATCATCATGTTATTATTATCATCATCATCGTTATTGATATTATTCATATGACAGTTATAACTTGGAAGGACTTGATAACTTTAGACTGCAGTGTCTCTCCAAGATCGTCGTCTAGGGCTTCCTGTAATCCCTGTGCAGTATATCATCAGCAGTCACATCCACAGTGACATCCTCAGGCATGTGGCGGAAACGGATTCATTTCTTCTCTTTTTATTGTTTCTTTATTTTAGAAAAAAAAAAGTCTGCTCTGTACAGATATTATTGGAAGTCAGGTCACCTTGATTTGGGGGAGTCTCCAGAGATATCCTCCATACAAACTTGGGTTCTGATGGGCCGACCGGCTGACCGGCTCTGTACCTGCTCTCCGTGGGGGATGTAGCTTTTCTGGGTAACCTCTGGAAGTCTTTAGCTGCAGGTTTGGGTGACAGGCCCGTCGGGTGACAGGCCCAGCTGATCCCGGCACTGCTAAGTCAACAGCGCCCCCCAAAGCAGGAACTGCCTGGTAGCATCAGGAAAACCATACATGCCACAGAGTCAGAATAAAACAGCAGCTGTTGAACACGTGCACACACACACACACACGCACACACACACACACTTTTAGTATGCATATCCTTATTTCATACATACACCCAGTCACAAAAACAAGATCCTCCTTGTGAATATACAACTAGGCACCATCCTCTATCTAGTACCGTGCATGGGAGGTGCTGCCTGTCCATGTAAGGCTCTGCCCATTGCTCGTTCCGGAATGTTCTGAGGAAGCTTCGGAAGCAGTAGGGAGTCATACTCCTCCACTCTGCTCCCAACTGAGGATGAAACAGATGCCGCAACAGGAATGGCCCGAGTCTCCATCTTTCACCAAGGAAACATAGATAACAGTAACTTCCATGGTGATGTCACATGCAAGAGCTTCTGTTGTTTTGTCCATAGAGTATACCGACCTAAACCTAGCACTATAGTGTTTACTAATTATACTGGATTACTAGGATATGAGGGTACCTAAGAGTGCATTACCAACGGGTGTCACTGTACATTGCAGAAGCTGTACAAAGCTCAATTTCTGCACCACCCAGACAGCAAAAGCAACATGTGATAAACAATGGTCACAGTCCTTAACCTGTAAGTACAACTACCCTGACAGGCTAAGATAAACTCGCTCCATTTATGGATGAATTCTTCAATATGCATCCAGATTGCAGTCGAGCATTTGCAGAAACTGTATCAAACAGTCAACAGCAGCACTAAGTTCTGGGTACAGGTCCCAACCCATAAAGCTTATTTATTTAAAGATAAGAGTGGCCAGTACGCTCCTTTCTGCATTCATTGGTCCATGTCATAGTTTGCCTAGGTCTTTGGGGTCGTCCATGGATATCTAGGTTGGATCCAGACTCAGTCCAGTTGTGCTTTCGTAATATGAACACAAAAGAGGTGAGACAGCAGAAAGGAGGTACGGAAACTCAACTAGGACAAAAAAAGAATAAAAGCACCACCAATATAGCCCATTTTGAACCCTAAAAATAACCACAAGCTGGCTCTGCGTGTCTAAGTGCTTCCTAACGATTGTTCCTTACGGGCACCAGTAGGTAAGAGGCTGTATTGCACATAAAACTGTTGCCGTATTATTCAGTGTACATAAAATCATGATCAGTAAAGCAGAAACCCAGCACAGCCAAGCTTCTGTGGAATGGAACGAGATTTGTGAAAATACAACCCAATGCCATATCAGTAGAATGTGATACATACATTCACAAATGCAGAAGAACCAACAGGTTGGGAAACCAAGCAAGTTTGGTTTTTCATAATGCCAAAGGCATGAGAAAGGCTTTGAGAAGTGGGACGCAAAGCCAATATGATGCAATGCTTCAGGGGTCTCATTGATGACGCATTGTGGGAAAAGTGAAACCTGTTTTCACACCTCAAATCCTGACAGCTTGGCTTCATGATCATATGACCTACATGACAGTGCCCAATAGATCATGTGACTCCCATCCGACATGGTGAAATGAACAACCTCTCCATTGGAAGATCCTATAGGTCACCTACAAATACATAAAAAGTACATAAAAAAGGTTGCAAAAATCTAACAATAAAAAGACAACAGTATATTGCACATAATGTTAGGGCCTGAGAGACAAAAAGAGTTAATGGTGATATGAATATTTATGTGTCGCTTAAGTGGTATTTATATGAAAATGCATGCAGCAATGGATGTCATGGCATGCACTGGAAAGATGCTTTTCTTCAAGAAGCGAGTTTAAAGACAGTTTAAAGGGCTCCACTGGTGACACAAGACCCAACTCCTGCCAGAGGTTGAGTCAAACATCGATGGATCATTTCATCCAAGACAGACATTCGTCAAAAGGCAGTGAGTCAATCTTTGGCGACCTAAAACTCAGTCAGAAATTTACTTAAGCTGTGGTGTCACAACGAAACGACACAGGGCACAAGTCTGCTATAAACAATATAAGCCTCAAACAATATAACGTTCTATATGGAATGATGTATGGAAGACTTGAGGACAATGTCCATGTGCAGGATGTAGTGATTTGGGGTGTGAAAGAACATTAGCAGGATGTCAAGCAATCTGCCTGACATAAATTATTCTGTGCGATTTCTCCTTTATCTTCAGCGATATCTCTCCCTTGTGTTTGGTTGTGACATACTGTTGAGGGGTGGAGCGGGCCGGTGGACACTATAGCCCACCATACTTAGAGAACCCTCAGCTATGAGAGAAAGGAGTACAGGTTCAGTCAAGGACCAGCCGCAGGAAGTGTATTGGCAGATAGATATAAATAAATGAGAGAGACATTCACTCTAGTTTTTAAGCCCTTTCTCTGCAGTGAGAGAAGAGGCGTAACATCCATCCATGGCTTCCTCAATGGAAAGACACACTGCAGTAAAAAAAAAATCACAAATAACAGGGCCGAGGTTTTCAGCTATATTCCAGTGCTGCCGTGAGTCATCCCTGTTGGACGAGCACCCTGTGGGTGCTTTTCAGTGCCCGTTCCATAACGTGGGCAACAGACATTCTTTAGGGAATCGGTGGGCAGCAAGTCACTGCAGCGGAAGTTCCCAGTGCATAAATCCTCAAGAGGGATAAATGTTTCCTTCCGGTCGTTCTGCTCAATCTTTTTCACAGAAAATGTGAAGGGAGTCGTTAAATGAAGCACGGTAACAGTAACTCTTTGGAAGTGAACGAAAAATGCCACCAGCCTCAGAGGGCAAGGTAGGGGAGGATGAAGATGTGCCTTGGGATAGAGTACAGGGGAGGTCAGAATTTGGGGATGAGGGGAGAGAGCACAGAGAGTGGAATCCTTATGTGGTAAGTTTAATTCTCTAATTAGCTAATTGTTTAGCTACCATTGCAAGCAGGATATGATCTACTTAACAATCACATAGAAAAGACTAACTCCATGCAGACACCATAAGAAGTATGCAGAATATTCTGGCAGTGTGGACAGAATGAAGAATAAGGAAGGGCAAAGGGTTTTGAGGGGTACACAGCAAGGTCCGCTCTACTAATCTTCTGCTCCCGGCTTCTGATATTCAGCTGGGGCCCGAGCCACACAAAGCAGGAAGGTCCCGCCATTTTCCTCTGATCCCAGACCCCTGCCATCAACATGACTGAACAGAGTGGTTATACATCTGTTAGCATCTTTGTGATGTTGACATAGTTGGTGTTGGCCAGAGTGCAGTTGGCCGTCTTGAGGTTCTCCTCCCGGAAGTCCTCTCTGCTGTTGTTCACCGCTTCCTGGATCTCCATATAGTCGGACTTGCTCATCATGGATCCGCTTCGACTCTTCTTCAGGTCCTCGGTGGAATCCATCTTTGGGACACTGGTCACTTGCAGGTACTGTGCCTGCTCCTCACCTTCTGTCTCACGATGGTAGAAGTAATTGAAGTTGGAGACGATGACCGGCACAGGCAGCGCAATGGTCAGCACGCCGGCGATGGCGCAAAGGGAGCCCACAATCTTGCCTCCGATAGTGGTGGGAACCATATCACCGTAGCCAACCGTAGTCATAGACACCACTGCCCACCAAAAAGCATCGGGGATGCTGATGAACTGGGAGTCTGCTTCATCTGCCTCGGCGAAGTAGACAGCACTGGAGAAGAGGATGACTCCAATGAAGAGGAAGAAGATAAGCAGGCCTAGCTCACGCATGCTGGCTTTCAGGGTCTGGCCTAAGATCTGCAGCCCCTTAGAGTGTCGGGACAGCTTGAAGATCCGGAAAACTCTGACCAACCTGATGACTCTGAGAATAGCTAAAGACATCGCCTGCTGCCCTTGCTGACCATCCTCTGGTTTCTCAGCCAGCTCAGTTCCGAGTGTAATGAAATAGGGAATGATGGCTACAATGTCAATGATGTTCATAATGTTGACGAAGAAGCCCGCCTTGCTGGGGCAGGCAAAGAAGCGCACCAGGAACTCAAATGAGAACCAGATGATACAAAGTGTCTCTAAAATGAAGAATGGGTCAGTGAAGTAGGTTGTGTGATAGCTGGAGGTGGTGTTGGAGAAGGGCTGGTAGACCTTGTGCATCTCCTCCTCCTCATTGCGAAAAATGGGCAGGGTCTCCAGACAGAAGCTGACTATAGAGATAAGGATGACCATCACGGATATGATGGCGATAATCCTGGCTGGGCCTGAGCTCTCCGGATACTCGAACAGTAACCAAACCTGTCTCTGAAACTCGTTGTCAGGTAGTGGCTTTTCCTCTTCCTTGATAAATCCCTCATCTTCACGAAAAATCTCAATGGCCTCCTCGCCCAACTCGTAGAAGCGGATCTCCTCCGAGAAGATGTCCAGCGTAACATTAACGGGCCGTCGCAGCCTGCCCCCGGACTGGTAATAGTACAGGATGGCATCGAAGCTGGGTCGGTTCCTGTCGAAGAAGTACTCGTTCCTCAGGGGGTCGAAGTAGCGCATCCTCTTCTTGGGGTCCCCCAGCAGGGTTTCGGGGAACTGGGACAGAGTTTTCAGCTGCGTCTCGAAGCGCAGGCCCGACACGTTGATGACCACCCTCTCACAGCACTCGTGATCAGCCTCAGGGTCGTAGGTGTCCTGGGGTTGACCGGGCTGGGCTGCTGCCTCATCTGCGGAGTCCCCAGTAGCCACCGTCATCTCGGAGAGGGGGGTGTGAGGCCGCAGCCTTGCACTGGGACCTCAGCGGATTAAAAAAAAACAACCTCGACACAGAAAAGACACCTGGGTCAAGCTGACAGGAAAAAAAAGACAATGAAAGATACATTAAATGCTTCATTTTGTTATTCCTCATCGCATATAAAAGACACACTCAGAGAAGGGATGTATTGTTACACAGTCAAGCAGAATGTTGATCATCATGCCCAGTGTCCTTGTTACTATGCCCGGCACAGTCTGCAATGCAGTTTTAACCTCTTTCCAGAAGGGATTTGCAATCAATGGCCCAAAAAAGGACAGTAGCATTAAAAGAATCTCAGAACAACAGACATCACATTAAAGACCTTTTAAGTTCAATGACTTTTAAAATACCGCACAAAAGAAACAAATATGAGAAATACACGTAAATTTAACTTAGTCGAACATATAGAGGCCAGTGTGCGTTCAGTATTTTAGCTGCTCTGCTGGACTGGTTACTGCATAACCACTATGCCGAAGTAAACTGGTAACTTCAGAACCACCACAGTTTATTACTTGGCTTAGCTTTGGAGTTGCAATGACCATCTGTTAACGTCTGGATGGTTCTTCAATTACGGGATACACATATGCAAACATACCCACTGGCCACTTTATTAGGAACACCACTTTAATATTGGGTAGGACCACATTTGCTCAGAACAGCTGAAATTTCAAATTTAGATTCGACAAGGTTAACAGAAAAAGCCTCTGCTGCACGCTGACATGATTACATGCTGTAATTGCTGCAGATTTGTCGGCTGCGCAGTCATGCTGTCAATCTCCCGCTCCGCCACACCCCAAAGGTGATCTATTGGATTCAGATCTGGTGCCTGTGGAGGCCAATGAATTCATTCTCATGTCTAGGGAGCCAGTTTCAAATGACTGTTGCTTTGTGACATGATACACTATCCTGGTGAATGTAGCCATTAGAAGACAGGTGAATTGTGGTCGAAGAATAATGCACATGGTCAGCAACGGTAGTCAGATATGTTCCGGCACATTGGCAATGCGGTTATCAGTATTAAAGGGCCCAAAGTGCACCAGGAAAACATTCCTCAGGTCATCAGACAACCGCCATCAGCAACAGCAGCCTGAAGTGTTGAGACAATGCAGGTTGGGTCCATAGATTCATACTGTTTATATCTGATTCTGACTCCATCACGTGCGTGTCA
Organism: Mormyrus lacerda; assembly: GCA_015163995.2. Taxonomy (NCBI): domain Eukaryota; kingdom Metazoa; phylum Chordata; class Actinopteri; order Osteoglossiformes; family Mormyridae; genus Mormyrus; species Mormyrus lacerda. Next base: position 13,712,655 of record JAABNX020000044.1, read on the forward strand.
AAGCCGAAATCAAGATTCATCAGACAATCTGACATCTTTCCGATCTTCAATTGTCCATCTGCCTGTACGTCTTTTTCCTGTTCTAAGGTGATAGAGGTGCATCCTGACCTGGTCTTCTGCTGTTGTAGCTAATCCACCTCAGGATTGTCATATTTTGCTTTCAGAGAAGCTGTTTACTCTTTGCTGCTGTACAGAGTGTTTATATGAGTTACTGAAGCCTTCCTCGTCTAGCCGTTCTCCACTGGCCTCCCTCATCAATGTGTTCCTACTGAAAAAACTGTCACTCACTGGATGCCATTTCATTTCTTACACCATTCAGCATGAACTCTAGAGACACTTTTGCCTGGAAATCCCAGGAGATCAGCAGTTTCTGAAATAAGCAAACCATGCCTTCTGTTACATGCCACAGTCAAAGTCATTTACATCACATTTTTCCCCTTCTGATGTTTGATCTAACCATTAAATGAAGCTCTTGACCCATTTCTGCATGATATTATGCACTGAGCTGCTGTCACATGATTGGCTGCTTAGATATTTGCATGACGGAGCAGGTAAAGGTACAGGTGTTCCTAATAAAGTGGCCGATTAGCGTAGCGTTGGCTTCTTTAAACTTTAAAACTTTTTCTAGACGATATTCGTCTCATACAAATAAACACTTATTGTCACAGACCGAGGCTATAACGTGCATATCAATGTAATTGCTAATCACTGATTTAATAAATCTAGGCACGGTAATGATTTGCAGATGAATTCCAGGATTAACAGTACTTCGCGTTCGACGCATGGTAATTTACAGAATTAATATTAACGATAGAATATTATTTTTTACTTAAACTAAGATACGGCTTTTAATTACATGAATAAGGCAGGTATGAGAAAGAGATGCATCTTACCTTCACCTTCACCTAAAGCCAGTAATGCTCGCAGGGTCCCTGGGGATGCCGCCTTCTCAGAAAAACATCGATGCAGATGGCAAAACCGCCGTGCCTCGTATCTCGGCGTTATGCACGCATGGAACACAAGTGCCTCCGCTCCCAGCCATACATTGCAGGTGCTGCTATGCAGTAACACCATCAACTGCCCGCAGCCGCCGCGTTATGCTGCTGATAGGGAAGGGGGGGCGATGCGGCGAGTCCTCGTCCCCACAACAAGTTGCACTAGGTTTCGTGCACCCTTTGCGATTCGCCCTTTCCCCCTCTCAGATCGCCACCCTAAAACAACGCAGGGATGCAAAGATCAGCAGAAACTGCCGCCCCCGGTGTCCTTAGATGCGACGCCGCCAACAGCGACAGATGTGGTCTCGGATGAACCCTGGCATCTGCAGAAACATAAGCGAGGGTGATTGCTGGGAGGCGGTTCTTTTACGGTGTCGCTGTATATAATATACAACGAAAACTAAGGAGAGAGGAAAAAAAAAACATTTCTGCTTTCCTACATTACGGCTACAAATAAGTCGACTCCCCCCCAGCACGAATTTCGTGGGTGGCAGCGAAAGCGTCAATGATCATGGCCATTACTATTATATTTATCACTATTATTAATCTGCAGACCCATTATTTTTTTTTAAGTATTTACGCAATAAAAGAAACGGGCAAATCTTTGTTTCAACGAGATGTATTAGTTGATGTAAATTCCCGGTTCCAGCGGTCTGCGATTGAAACGCATTTTAAGGCAGTATGACAAACTCCCGCTCCCAGATCCATGCACTGCAAGCAATGCGTCTCTTTTCCGTGAAGATTTGATATATTTTTTTTCTAAAATGGGAACTACCTAGATGTGTCAACAGCGGCATGCTTAAGGCATAGTTCTCTGCTCCGTTACTGGGTGGTACTCCGGTGCACAGTCTCCATGCAACGTACTACGTGGAGCTTAAGGATGCAGGCATTACAGAAAACCATGCATTAAAAAACACGTTAAACGGTACACGGGATGCAAATCCTCACTTTCAATTTAACCTAAATTGATTGTCGGTTGCAGGTTGCCCATGCCCTTACTTGATTTTCCTTCGTTATATAAATCAACAGTGCCGCATGTGTGTGGAATTTGAGTCGACACTGACTTTTCCCTCCTTTTTTCCATAAACTGGGATGAGACCTGTAGTAAAAGAAGTCGAGGTCTGCAGCTGGGCTTTGCTCTGCATGCAAAGAGGCAGCACGAAACCCAGGCAGCGATCTCCCATCTGCACTGTACCACTCCTAACCGCGTAGGCAATTTAAAGGGAACGTCCTAGATCCACTGCAGCAACTGAAGGAGGGACACTGTATGGGACCCCTGTCAGGCCCTAGTTTAACACAACACTCCCTTTTTAACACTTAACTGTTCATATTAGGCGTGACGGTGTTTAGTTGTATGCCACAGCTAAACTGGGTACTTTAAGGATTTGAAAGCTTTGCAGACGTTGTATGGTTGCGACTCTGAACGGAGTTGGGTGTATTAAAACACAGGATTTACAAGTGCCGTATATCTAATTTCTGCGCTTCTTTTAATTGTTAGTCTTTTAAGAAAATGAATGTTTTGCTGATAGCTCCAGTGGACAACCGCATCAATTAAAGAAGCATGTTTTACAGACAGTGACAGTCTTGACATTTGTAATCGATAAATGCATTGTGATATATATGGCTATATATTTTCATCAACGTCAGTTTCTCAGGGTATACTGACTTGTTGGTTTGTTGTACACATTTCTGAGCCCCAAAACATCCATTGATTTTTTTTTGTTTTGAAAGATAACTATTAGTGAGCAATATCAGGTATATGCAATATTCTGAGTAAATGCCATATTTCAGAATATGACTTATTCCTGTGACCCTATTGGCTGGATGGACTGTTTATCAGAACACCTGATTGGTTGGTGTGCTACACAGGTAGTGGGTACACCAGTATCCAAATTGCATTTCCTGTAATTACTGCTTAGTGATATTTGAAATGGAATGGGGAGGCAGATTGATTGAGTCCGGGTCAAAGTGACATACAGTGGTGGGCCAACTGCAGTTACTGCTGAACATAATCTAGTGTTAAAATGATATGTTTCTGTTCAAGCCACAAAACTTAAACTTCCAGAGTCTTTATTTGAGCTTGTTGAGCCTTCTGCACAGCAGGTGCCCTGCCTCACACGTTTCAGATCCAGATTGGGTGCCATTTCAGTCTGCAGAGCTCTGGGTGTTTTTAGGTGAGGCTCAGAAGTCGAGGTGCATCTGATCTGGATCCATGGAGGTTGCATTCATGGTTTTTTCTCTGGCACAAGCACGCACATACGCACACACACACGCACGCACTTATAGGGTAAACATATCTTTATGGGGACCGCTCATTCATTTTAATGGGAAAAATGCTAATGCTAACTATGACAACCTTAACTCCTACCCTGCCCTAACCATAACCATAAATAACCAAGGAAAATACTAGACTACAAAACACAAGGTACTTTTAGTATTTCATTACAAACACAGATGTTTATAGCATTGATATAATCCATGTAGGGACTGAAAAGCTGTCCTCACAAAGCAAAACGTTACAGGTTTTTATCACACAATATAATATGTACATGCACCCCCCCCCCCACACACACACACAACTCCTCCTCTAGTACCTCCTCCAAATTGAGTTTTGTGCTTCCTGTAGACTGCACACCTATTACTCATACAGGGAGATGCCCCATTATGATAGACTGTGCACTAAGAGGCCATCTCGAAAATGCAGAAAGCACTAACTGCCTGCTTTAATTAAAACAGGGTGGCGGCTTCATTCACTGGGGTCAGCTTTGGATGTCTGCTAAAATGTCATGATGTTGGGAAGGTGCAGGTCATAGGTGGCGGGACGAGGACAGAGTGGTTGTTTCCCGTGCTTATGAAGCGGTTAGAAACACAGAAGAAAAGGCATCACTACACTCTGCATAGTTTAGTGTCTCATCCTGTAAACTAACATAAAAACATTCAGGTTGATCTGTTTGGTGTCTTTCCACAATACTGCATCAGCCATAAACGGGAGGTGAGGATGGGAGGTGTGTGCGGGTGAGGATGGGAGGTGTGTGGGGGTGAGGATGGGAGGTGTGTGAGGGTGAGGATGGGAGGTGTGTGAGGGTGAGGATGGGACGTGTGGAGGTGAGGATGGGAGGTGAGTGGAGGTGAGGATAGGAGGTGTGTGGGGTGAGGATGGGAGGTGTGTGAGGGTGAGG
>JAABNX020000044.1:13716875-13740274 GCA_015163995.2 Mormyrus lacerda
GATGGGAGGTGTGTGGAGGTGAGGATGGGAGGTGTGTGGGGGTGAGGATGGGGGGTTTTGTGGGGGTGAGGATGGGAGGTGTGTGGAGGTGAGGATGGGAGGTGTGTGAGGGTGAGGATGGGAGGTGTGTCGGGGTGAGGATGGGAGGTGTGTGTGGGTGAGGATGGGAGGTGTGTGGGGGTGAGGATGGGAGCTGTCTATGAGGGGAAGATGGGAGGTGTTCAGCATCCACTTTCAGAATTCAGCCCCATCTTATTACCGGTCTTCCAGTTACAGTTATATAGGGATTTTCCTTCTTTTAGGCCATTGGATGGATCATTTGGCCAATCGGGAAGAGCCTGCTTGTTACCGCTGACGTCTTCCAGGCTCTGACGTGCCCCTGAAACATCCAGGCGGAGGGGAAGCCCAGCCGTTCATGGATCCCCCAGGGAACGGTGGGGGCAGTTATCTATATTTATAGCTGTGCCTTGGTCCTGGCATCTATATTTAGCGCTCCTGTTGATCTCATTGATTTCTGGAAGGCTTTTTACTTTTGAGCCTGGAAAGATCTAAATGAGGTTTATCATAATGAAAAGGTCCATTCAACCTACAGAACAATGTGCCAGAGCATGAAACCAATTTTTCCCTATTAACGAAAAATTAATTATTTTCTTGGTAAATGTACTTCTCTCACATTTTCAGCGTCTCGTCACAAAAGACTTTGTTGTACTGTAACTGATTACCTTAATCAGGCACGGCTTGTTTAAAAGCACTCTCAGGGCTGCGCAATAAACATAAAAGCACTGATGGTAAACATATCGATCGCAGATATGCTGCTTGGCCGGTCACTCGCTTGGAAAGGCAGTCAGTTGCTACGGCGTCTCCCTGGAGACACTGGCTTTGTTGTCACAGCCTGCCTCCTTACCGACGCTCAGGTCATGCAGCTGCCTTAAAGAGCACACATGACTTTCCACTGCACTGTCACTGCGCTCTCACTGCGCCTTCCTCTGTGCGCCTGGCTACACAGCACTAATTACACTAGAGGGAGCGTCATCCAGGGATGAGGAAACGGCTGGGTGGGGTCGCTGCAATGAGAGGGCGAGACACTGGAGTGGCACAGGGGATTATGGGTAATAGAGATGAGGGATGACATGGGGCGGAAGGAAGACCGTAATCAATTGGCTTCCTGTCTGGTTTTTAGCCCCAGTGTTGTGTTCTAAAACCCCCACCCCTAATCCTAAACAGGATAAAGTTTATATCTGCGTGTTTGTTTTATTTAGCAGACATTTTTATTTAAAGTGACATCAAAGTGAGGCAGGTAGCACATTACAAGCATGCATGCAGTCAAGGTGGCGATTAGGCGTCAGAGGAAGAGCTACACAACAAGCCATTAACAGGTGGATGGATAGATGAATGTATGGATGCATGGATGGAGTTTGTATGTATGGATGGATGTATGGGTGTTTGGAGTGATGGACAGATGGATGGATGATGATGGATAGATGAATGGATGGGTGGAGGAAAAGGAAGAGGACAGAATGGGGAACCATGGGAGTGAGTGAAGAAGAAGAAAGAGAGAATGAAGTTTCGTAACCACTGGAGTCTGAGGGAGGGGGCTCTCTCTCAGCAGGGAAGCGTGGACACAAAGGCAGGGACTAGCTGGTCCTGCCCTGTCTGGGATTCCAATCTTAATTTTCGTGATGTCACAGCAATGTAATGCTGAATGAGCAGGAGCCCCCGAAAGGTGGTACCTTCACTGTCCTGACTGAGAAAAATTATAGAGCTGAACTAGGAGATGCGTCTTTGCGTTTGTCCATCCCTGCCGCTACACGGCACCCCCCTTACTGTAACACTCCATACCGGCGCTGTGTGTGTGTGGATGGTGTGGCACACATACACACATCCGGGAGTTTAGAAACAATAAAATATCAAATAATCAAAATAACACTCAGCCCACTCGCGATTACAGAATAAATACTTGCTGGGATGCAGTGCTCCCACGGCATGCTGGGGCATTCCTGCTTCATGACCCCCGGACACGGATCCCCGAGCGGCGGCACTCTGCGATTGCGGGGAAACACCCCCCCAGAACTCCTGGCTCCAGGGTGTCACTTCTGAGCATGCTCAGTAAGTGCCTGATCCCGTCACTGGCTGGATGAACTGGTCTTTGTCCAAACCTCCAGGGCTTAAGCAGAATCTCTCGCCCTGGTGCTGCTTCAATTTATTATTCTACAACTATTGCGGCGTTTGCTGCTAAATAAATCTGACATTTCCTTTAAACTGTTTAATAATAGCCACTGCCAGCCGGAGCCATATCTTACGAATACGACTCTGCAAACTCCAGCCAAGCAATCCACTGAGAGAGAGAAGCTCTCACCCTTAAACAGCCTCCCTCTGCGGTGCCAACCCCCATGTTCAGGCTATTACAGTGCCCCCACAACCTTTCTAATCAGTATGATGATTCCCAAATACAGCAACACCAAGCATAATTATTTAGGACATAAGTGCGTCTATAAGAATTTCAGGCATTTTGCTCGTCTTGTTCAGATTGTGTCGTTTGTTTGCCTGCGTTTGTTCACGTTTGTTTGGTTGGAAGTCACACTGTTACACTGTCGCAAGACACTCGACCCACCAGCTCCAGCCAGGTCCTGGAAGGTCCCATGTTGGCTTGGAATTTGATGAGGAATTATTTGAAGCTGTTTGGGGCTAGTTGGCGTAACGACCACAGTGTGATCGCCCAAGGAACAGTGCCGAGGAGGGGCTTTTATTTATGACGTGTTTCATCTGCCATAATCTGCAATAACATGGTCTCTAGAAGGTAAAAAAAAATGTTCTTCAGTCAGAGGTATACAAGACAAGATAAACGTCAATGATCCAAGGTCATATAATGTTCCACACAGATAATTTAAAAATATATATTTGTTTGATGTCTGGGGTGGTGCAGTGGTTAGCAGTGTTGCCTCGCTGCTCCAGGACCTGGGTTTGAGTCTCTGCCAGGGATTGATGTGTGTGGAGTCTGCATGCTCTCCCTGGGGCATTGTGTTGGGTTACCTCTGCTTTCCCCCACAACTCAGATGCTAAGGTGCACTGGGCTTGTGAAATTGCACATAGGTGTGAGTGTGCTCTGTGGTGGGTTGGTGCCTGCAGCCACTGGGATGGGCTCTGGACCCCAGCTGACCCTGAATAGGACAGGCAGGTACAGAAAATGGACATATGTCTTGTTTTTGTCATTTTTCATCCACTCACCCCCCCGTTTTCCTGCAAGGTCAGGGTGAGCCAGCAATCTCTCCCAGAGAACACAGAGTACCTACGCGGGATGCCAGTTCATCTCAGAGCACACAGCTACACTGGCAATCTAGGGTGACCAGTCGACCTAAACCACCTGTCTTTGGATTAAGAGAGGAAGTCAAAGATAGTGCAGACATCAGAATCTTCTCCTGTGAGATGCACAGACCGGTTTGGTTCCGTTCTTCTTCTGTACCAGTGTATTCTCTGGTGGCACTTTGTATGCCTTCACTGATGCTCCCGCAGCATCAGCTCTACCTTCTCAGGGGCCCTAGGCAGATATTTACTTAGGAACCCCACCGCCCCCCCAAACAAGAATACCGATGATCATTTCACTTTCTGCAGGCAGACTAGGCAGCTGCCGAGGGTCCAGTTGGCCCAAGGGGACCCAGAAAAGGCAAGAAAAAATATGAATTAAACATTCATATAAATGTAAATAAAAATTACATAAATAAGTATAATTACACAAAATAAAAAATAATTAAAAAAACCAAAACCATACTCGTCAAATTTAAATATTTATGTGCAGGCTTGCTATTGGCAGAATAGGCAGCTGTCTAGGGCCCCTGAATTAAGTAAAGTGATCATCAATTTTCTTGGTAAGGGTCGTCCCAAGTAAAGCTTTGGCTAGGGGCCCTAAAACGGTAGAGTCCGGCTGTATCTGCTCCCTCCTCCCAGCAAAGAATAAAGATGAGCTAAGTAATTGTATGAAGGTGACGCCTCTGCTGCATGCTCAGTTAGCCATTACTGGGAATCTGTCACTTTACTTGCTCTCACTTTTTGTTGCCATGGAAATGCACTGCAGAGGAATCTCTGATGGCGGTGACGTCAACGGGAATGAGGAAACTCTGACTTGCACAGATGTCGTCTCTCTCTCCCAGGGGAATTCTGGGATGTCAGCCAGGAGCTCAAAAAGCCGTGTGACACAGCACTCTACAAGGAAGCCACGACGTGTTTGTGTGCCTCTCTCGGCATGTGCGGAAATGCAAATCGCTTGGGTTATGGTGTGTCCATGAGACTGATAAGACACCTGGAACTGTGACACTGTGAAAGGTGGCCATCATTCGCTAAAATCCATCTTCGGCTGCCTTCGTTTAAGTGCTGGTTTCAGGGAGCTTTTAATGTCAATATGTCGTTAGGTGCCCTTGTGGAAAGCAAGCCGATGGCTTCTCTGTTACGTCGGCTGCATTAGTCACCGGTGGAGTGTGGCAGAGTCTGGCTGGGGTACTCACTCACGCTGAAATCACAAACCACCCCCTATTGCAAACACACACCCACCTGCACACACTAAACAGTGAAAACGCAGGGTAAACCATTCATCAGACTGGATAGGAGGGCCTGGCAGAGGGTTGGAGCACATAAAACACTGAACATTAAAGAAAACATCCCTCTTAATAACCTTGTGGTTTTAGTGACTTGGGGGTGAGTTAAGAAGGTTGCTGGTTCGAATTCCTACAACAGCAGAGTACTTACATGTATTGAGCAAGGAAATAAACCCCTGAAAAATGCTCTGGGGTGCAGGATAAACAGCAAGACCCTGTAGTCAGACCCCAAGCTTCACTCTCAACTCTATATATGTGTGTGTGTGTGTTTAACAAGGAGAGCAGGATGGAATATGCAAAGACTAAAGAACTGCTTTTGCGTATGTTGATATCTATCACCGATTTTTGTGGGTGTCACTTATCAAGGTCTCTTTTATATATTATTAGCTTATTATTTGCAAGTGACATACATTTCTTTTCTGAGAAAAGAGGGTCGGTCAGCCCCTGCAGCAGTTAAGGGTCCTGCTGAAGTATAACCACTTGGCTGACCCTGGGATTTAAACCAGTGACCACAGGCATAGCAACCTAACCTGCTAAGCCACACACAGAATCCATGGTCCTTTGAGCTGGAATCAAACCAGCAACCCCATGATGTCCCCTCTGCTCTACCAGATCATATAAGATGTGAACATATTTGAGGACACCCCCCCCCCCCGCAAAAAACACTACACCCAATGCCCATCTAACACTCCAGCGCGGGGGAGGGGTCCTTTGGGTGGGGGGGTCTCGACATGTGACCAGAGCTGCCCAACGTAACCATTACTTAGACACACTCCATTTTCACATAATGACTGTGCACATGATCGACCAGATGAGGGCAGCAAAATGGAACTGAAAATGGAAATGGAACACATTCAGCTTCCGCATACTCATTCAGCTTCCACATACTCATTCAGCTTCAGCATGCACATTCAGCTTCAGCATACTCAATGTTTCGTATAGCTTGATCTGTGAAGCATCACATTTTTATTCTGAGTATCCGTGGTTCTCGTCTCTGCTTAGATGAGGTTCTTTCCAAAAAATTCCCTCCGCAATCAATAAAGCTAATACCTTTCTGAATCTGACACGGCACGAGAGGAAATCAGACTTTGTATTTAAAGGCCGAGTACCTGACATGTTGTGAGCACCATGGGATGGAGTACAAGAAGAGGCCTTTCAATAATTATATCAGCTCATTCTTCAATAATAACTTTTAAACAAGGAAATCACTGTAGTAACTGGTGTATATGTTCACAAATGTGTAAACATGAAGAATTTGCTTCAAGCAAAACTAAAGGTTCATTGCTTCAACTCATAGCTGTGCCATTGATTTGTGTAATGACAGAATGCAAACTTTGCACATTCCGCACCAGAATCAGTACCTTGACAGGAAGCAAATGCCGGTCACTCCAGGAAAGCGAGTCCATTCACCATGTACGATCTCACCTCTGAATGATTCGAAATTTATTCAAAATGACCACACAATGTGACAATAGCAGGTGACATGATCGTTGATGAATCCCCTGGAACCTCCTGCTTCAAATCCCATGTGGTGATAAATCTCTGATATAAAAAGATAAATCTGTAAGTCACTTCGTAAGAATGCTTCAAATAAACAAAGGAAAAAAATAAGTGAAATGACCATTCCATATAAATCAATTGATAAAATGCCAAATGTGCTTGAGTCAACCTAAACAGATTTCAAGCATTGTAAATATACATGCCCAAACTTGATCTTGTGAGCAGACTTAATGTATAAAAATAAATATCAAAGCAGCAGAACAACTTACATTCTCAAGGTGAAACATCTTTTGCTATTATACAGTATATAACTTAGCAAAAATCATTTCTTCCATGGACTCTCTGCATTTGGATCTCAAATCCACTGATAACTATCGAGTTCCTCATTTAGTCCTTGGCCAGAATTGCCCCCCTACCACATACTGAGCTTCCTTTGGAAGAATGACCCCTGTAGTCTAATTCCCAGATGCCCAGATGTCCTTTCAGATCTGAGAAGTAGGAGAGTAATTACCAAGGCCTCAGAATGTCCTACAGAGTCTCCTGCGTGGTGAAGTACTCTAGGACATCAGGATCAGACGTATCCTGCGTCTCCTTAACCCCTCTTCCTCAACCCCCCCCCCCTCCAAAAACAACCTCGTCTCCAGAAACAAACAATGCTGCTCAATGCTAAGAAAACCAGACACTGCTCTTTGATGTTAAGCTGCACACATACACACATATGATACTGACCGACAAGGCAGATGACGTTTGCCAAACCCTGTCTGCTCTACAAGCCGCCCTGAGCCTTTTTCGATCGGACGGTTCCCCCACGGGCGCTAGTCCCATCACACCTCCGGCCAACGGAATGCAGGGGATGATGGAATAAAATGAGGCCAGGAATCAAGGAATCGGTTAATCCAGGCTAGTGGTTGTTCTGAATGCACTGTTCTGAATCTGTTTATGTATTTACAGTAGAAACAATACCACACTGGTTACACTGTGGTAGGTGAGGCCGAACATGACCCCTATGTCTGGTCACCGGCCACACGCAGCTTAGTGACATGGGGGAACAAATACAGGAAATGGAATTCATAGCTGGAGCATCTATGGAGCAACTTTGAAGGCCTCCTGGCTGGACAGAAGGAATCACTGGGGTTATAGCCAGTTTGGTGAGGAATGTTCTGTTAACACCGGTCTGGTAGCAGGAGTCCGGCTATATCCATGGGCCACGCAGACTCGGCCCGACCCATGTTTGCTGGTCTGTTTGCGTGGACCTTGGTTCGGCAGCTGTGTTCATGGGTCCGCCTATGTTTGTTGAATGCGTTGAGTCATTAGTTTATGAATTGCCAACCAGGGCTATGTCCATCAGTCAGGTCTTGGCTTGAAGTTTCCCTTAGTGGGTCCAAGTGAGGCAACCGGGACGAATGTTTGTCAAGGACTGTGGCTCAAGCTGCCTCTGCTTTGGGGGGTCAAGCAGTCCCCATCCAGTCCTTGTTCAAGAAAGGCCATACCCTGTGGAAGGGCAGGGGGTGGAGGCCGGTGAAGCAGTAAGGACGCTCATCTGACCTGCACTTCAGGCCTGTGGAACCAAAGCAGACAATAAATAGTCAGACAAGGGGACACTGCTGAAGAATTGTAGGTAACTAGGAGGTTTCAGATTAAACACCAGGCACTAGCAGGTTGCTGCAGAAAAGCAGTGTAGATGAGCTCGCCATTGGGAAAATTAGGGTTAGGAGAACTTAGTAGTAATGAACACCAAACTAAATGAATTAAATAATAAAAACAGTAATAGCAGTGACCAATAATGTGATTATATGCATTTTAAATAATAAATAACAATACCACATTAATAAATCATCATAAATATCTCCTATGGGTCTTATTGGTCTCAGGGCAATTGCTTAGTAATTGCTTTAACCCTGATGGCCAAAGCGACGCTTCATGAACCATTTGCTGTATTTTGTGACCCCACTAGATGGTGCTATTGGTTTACTTTGTCAGCATGTTTTGAGCTGTTTGTTTTAGCAGAGTGCACCATCTAGTGGGGTCACAAAATACAGCAAATGGTTTATGAAGCGTCATTTTGGCCATCATGCGTCAGGGCTAGTGAGCCACATCCACCCTGCAGACTGGCACACAGCACAAATACAACAGATTATGGTCGGCTTGTATGGAGATGCACTGAAGGCAACATGGCTACAGACAGTCTATGAAAAACAAATATAAGTGAATAAAAAAAAACATTGCAGTTGTCTTTATATGATAATTTGTGAAATATTTTTAGATTTCTAGAATGCGTGTTCAATGCGTGGATGTACAAAAAGTTTGATTCTTTTAGATTTGAAAACCAATTTGACGGATTCGCTGAAAATGACCAGTTCAAAAGAACGGTTCATTCATGAATAGCACATCTCTATCATTGACTTGGATTTGCTAGGACCATATCGCATTGTAGTACATGTAATGCTTTTCCCTCAGACTGAAAACAGCCAAAATACAAATGTGTTTCCGTGTTATATTTGACGTGAGTACTAGTATTTCAATCACATTAGAACAAATTTGCAATATGATATCACACACTGTAATAGGACTGACTGCACAAGCTATAAAAAAAATAAAATTGGAAGTCATAGGTATGGTGGATGGAGATAGATTCATTCTTCAACCTTTTATTCAGCATCCTGCATGGACTTTTCAGAACATGTCAAACAACTAACTGCTTCTAGCTAATTCTACATTATATTAACGTTTAATAGACAGATAATGTGGTCGGCATATTTAACAGTTTCCACTAAAATTATATCATGAACAAAAGGAGAAACACTGGGAAAATGGAGGTTTAAGGGCAGCTTGTCAGATGCTGAGCTGAAAAGGAGCAGGCAGACAGGCTGCCTGGACGTCCCGAACGGAAACACGCCGATCTGCTGAACGTCACTGCCTGACATGACAGGACTAGCAAGGCAGTGAGGAGCATGAAAACCGCTGACACGCCATTCCTAAGCTGTATAAGGGCTGTGTGCTTGCCGCTTGGACATGGGGAGCCCCTGTCAACATCCATAGCACATTCCACAATCCTGCATCAAGGTGGTGCAAGATGGATGGATGGATGGATGGATGCATGAATGGATGGATGAATGGATGGATGAATAGCTTGAAATTATATAAATCTACCTCAGCCACTCCTGTATATGATCCTGTTATTAAATTATTTCAAATCAATTTCAGAAGCAGATCCTGACCTTTTAAATTTTACTTTTTTATGTTCATAACTTACACTTTAGTAAATTTAATTCTTTAATTCTGTCTTACATACAGACCCACTGTGTCGGTTTCACACCCGTAAGGTCTTCTTACGTTCGTTTACACAAACCCCAAGCTGTCTGCACTGTACATTTCCTTATTGGACTTGTCTACATCATGAGTACTCAATTAGCTTCCCCCAAAGCCCAAATTTCATCATGGACACAAAGCCAAGGTGGGGATTCAGATTACACCATGTTTCGGACCGGATGCTCGTGTTCGGGTCGGCCATAGTTCCCCTATTTTATATTTGCACATGTTTTTTTAATATACTATTTTTTGTTTTTTATCATATGTTTCAATTTCATATTGGTTCATCATGCCACCATTTGCATCAAAGAAGTGCCTTGAATATTTTGTGTTGCATTCAGGTTGCATTCTCTGTGGATACGCACTTGAATTCCGCTTCTGGTAGTAATCATTGAAAATTCCCCGTGGGATTTGTAAAGTTAATCTTAACTTGATATCTTTGCCATGACTTCACACTCTGGTACCTGGTACCACCCTCAGAAAAGAAGATGTGTAATTTTAATAGACGGATCAGAATCATTAATTAGCTGATATCAAACCTCACATTCTTTTTGTCAGGTTTTAACCGAATTTTACGATGTTCCTTTTTATGGACTGTGCTTGTTCATTTGCTCTCATTTTCATCTGGATGTTTTATTGAGATATAGAAAAATGTGGGTGTTTTGGTTAAGAAAGGCTGTTTAACAAGCTTGAGGGCTTCCACACAGGATTACAGAAAACCTCCTGCTCTCAAAAGACCAGCCGGCAAGAGGAGGTTTTTGAATTTTTAGATGACTTTACTCCCCTTTTTTTACTTCATTTGTTGCTGATGCTCAGTGAATCATATTAGAGATGCTGGCACAAGGGCCTTGGGCACTATGACAGGGGCATGGATCATGGGAAGGGGGCATTCAGAGAGAGGGAGGCCAGACAGGCAGATAGTCAAGACAACAGCTCCGTCCCCAGTGACAGTATTTTCCTTCACTCAAACCCAAGGCTGAATCTGCTGTTTAACAGGCCCTAGACACAGCTTTCCTTGGGACTCTTCAATAACAAGAGAACTGATGGTCATTTCACATAATTCAGTGGCCCTAAGCAACTAGAGATGGCCATGTTTCTGTCTGCAAATAAACAATTAAATTTTATGCATAGGCTTATTGTATTTACAGGTCATCATTGACTTACAGCTGAGATCAGTTCTGACTGACTGGTCGTAAGTCGATTTGGTCACAAGTTGGCCCTTTATTTTATATGCAAAAATTATTATATGCATAATATACAGTATAATACAATTAAATCATCTTTAATTCGTCTTGTTCTGCATTTTTAACATCTTTACCACCATTTCCTTTGTTCATTGCTACCGATAGTTGGGGCGGAAACTGTTATACACTCATGCTGCCAGTCGTGGCCACATAGTTCCAGACTCAGAACGTTCATAAAATTCGATCAGTCGTAAGTTAATTTTAATATTTATATATATAAACAAACACACAGTTTTAGAGGCCCCCTGTTGGCCACAAATAGTCACTACACTAAATATTAAATGAACACGTTCCTTATTTCGGAGTGGCCACTGCCCCAAAATGGCCAACTGAGTGGGGCCCCTGTCAGTCATCGTCCAGGAGAAGCAAGGCTAAGGTCAGCGCTGAAAATATAAAAGTGACCTTGTCTACTAGGGGCATGACGGCATGGCTGCTGACTCAGTGCCCAATAGACCAGTATCTACTAACCAAATGCCAGGTTAGAGGTTGTGGAACTACAGGATTGTACATGGTTGGCCTTTTATGAGCTGAGACAGCAGCATAGTCATTAATGGCAAATTGTTTCACATACTAAGAGGAAACAAACCATGCAATTTAAACCCTTGTGGGTCCAGCTCTCGGTACGGTTATGTAAAACAAAAATAGTAACACTGCTGTCCAAACCAAAACATGGAACACAATCACTGCATTTCAGCACTAAGCACTAAATGATATTTTCTTAAAGAGGGTACAAGGGTCACCCTAGAGATCACGAGATGGACGATGTGTGAAGGTCTGAACCTGAACGCCTCTGTATAAAACATTCTGTCACTAGAGGGGGCTAGAGCTCTCATTTTATGACAGCACATGGAACCAATGTCATTTCAAGGTGGGGAAAAAGTAGAATATGATGTAATAATCTGTTACATTGCCAAAAACTAGAATGACTTTTGGATTTTAGGCCATTATAGAATTACATTTTTCCGAAATTCTCAATCACGAGCAAGCAAACACAATTGATTAATGCAACATTAAAAAAAGAAGAAAAAAAAACACGGACGGAGACACACGCATAAATTATCCAATAAAACTGTTTACGATATTGTTCTCTAAATTAGAGGCAATTTATAGGACAAAAAAATGGCACCATGACCCCAGGAGTTGCAGAAAATCATACTGCCGGACAGGGAAGTGTATATCAGAACCACGCCCTTTCAACTAAAGCAGCCACACCCCTAAATCTCACACACGTCCTCATTTCATGCTTTGCTCTTTCCTGCATATTGCGATTTAATTAAATAACAATAATACACAACATGTCGTCATAAAAATGTGTAGGCTTCATCACAACAAAGTAGGCGTTTAGATGTTATGTGTAAGTGGACCTGGTGTAAACTGATTAGTCAAGCCTAATATTACAAACGGGAAACACGCAAAAATCGAGTTTGTATTTGATGGGCAATTACTATAATAGTTATAACATAAAAGCTGCTTTCTTCATGAAGAATTGCTCGAAGTTAGAAAAATGCAGCATGCTTTGTTCAAAGGCTGCCAGCATGAATATTTAATGTTCTAATGCACGCTGTCTTTGTGAAGGGCAAACGTAATCTTGTCGAAGGTAAGAATTTAAACCTGATCATGGTCTGTCATATTCTGAGACAAAAAAAAGCAAAGGTCTTTCGAGATGTCTGGAAATCAATCTCATTGCCCCCCCCAAACTATTACGTTTAGATCCTAAATGTTACCATAGGCAGAAACAAGCCACTTCCAGGGCTCACGTCTCCAGAGATCAATATCATCTGTGCCGTGGAAGCTCTGTTTGCATCTAATTATATGCTTGGGAACTCAGAGAGGAAGCAATAATCACAGGGGTTTTGAAAGGCACTGTCCTACTTCTATATGTATGTCTGACTTGGTTTGATTTTCGAAAAAATTGAAAAAAAGAGGAGAATGACCTTTATTCTGCTGCCGTAATACAGACAGGATAAAGGAGCCCCGTATACCCACCTTGAGCGCCGGAAGGTCTGGAGACGCGTCCTGCGAACGTGTGATATAAAGGCATTTTTTTGTTTTCTTTTTGTCGGCACCTCCACTCTTTTTCAGGCATCTGTCATCTCAGTGTGTAACTGTCCATGACAATTTCATTATTCAGAGCAATTTCTCTTGGGCGACGTCCCAATCCCCGTGTACCAAAGCTGACCAGAACGGACGTGTCCGCAGTTATGTGATTCATAATCACAACTTATTATATTTTACGATAAATCTGTATGTTGTCACTCCTCCTTAAAGATATGACTAATGTCCAACAGTCACGTCTTTCTTGATTGTTTTCCCCCTTTGAGTGTTTACTCAGTTTACTTCACAGTTCACACTTTTGTGATATCATTCCTGTACCAGAATTTCAAGACGAGTCTTTAAGGTTGAATATCTCGGGTCAGAACCATCTGGAAGGTTACTGTGGAAACAGACAAAGGTGCCATGGCAACATTAGAGAGGTTACCCAGGAAACCGTGGTCGCTATGGAGACAGTAATACTCTAGGCGGGATTAGCAGCATCCAGTGGAAGGCGTGTCTTTTCGCAGGACCCTTTTTTGTCTCTGTCGTCCATCTCCGAAGGACGTTTACAGACGCTTAGTGCCCTTTTCCTTGCACCTGCAGTCAGTTCTGGATCCAGATGTTGCCACATTGACTAGGAAAATATCGACACATTGCCCTTAAATGAAAGTCAGGGGTGATCTGAGATTATGTTGTTGCCGAGTGCACTCCTATCACGATATATGAAAAAAAACTCCAGTCTTACATGGTAAAAAAAAATCCCTATTGCTGATTAAACGCAATGGAATATCTCAGATGGATGACAAACGTGCCAGACCCAATGTGTATCTTAGCACACATCGCTTTTTCCCCTCTTTAAAACATTAAATTAATTTAAAATTACACGTGAGCTTTATCTATCCAAGCATTATTCGAATGAGATTAGAATTGAAGATTTTGCTTACGATCCACCGCCTCGCGTTTTGTTCAGACTTTTCTCTTGCTAAAATGTTACTGATATGATTATTAAATACACTTCACTTACTATAAGTTAATGTCCACGTAACGAATAGATTTAAAACACTACGCAAACATCACCTTGGCAGTTTGAAAAAAAAAATAAAAAATCAGAAACGCTGACAGGTATTGCGCTTAAATCAAAGGATAGCTGGGTATCGATGTTGTGTTACAGAACCCAGGACCTGACCCTATGTTTTATTAATGGTCGTTATTTTTATAATTGTTATTTTCTCACGATTGAATGGAGTGAATCTGGCAGCTCATGGATTCGAAAGGACACATTTAAATACCTATGGCGCTGCCTCCACACAAGACTTGCACTGACACGGCACGATTATTAGAAGAAGGTGCAGTCGCGGTATCTACACGGCTTTCTCTAACTTCTATACGTCTGTGAAAATCTTTTTGATGTTAACACAGTTCTGGTTGTTTTGCGCGCCGAAGTTAGGCTGCTTAAAGGTGCTGTTGATGCCCTCCTCGATCACCATGTACTCCGACTTGCTCAGCGAGGAGGTGCTACGCGTCTTCTTGAGCTCCTCGCTGGAGGACAGCGGCTGGCAGCTACCGACATGCAGGTACTGCGCCTGCTCCTCACCCTCCGTCTCTCTGTGGTAGAAGTAGTTGAAGTTGGAGACGATGACCGGCACCGGAAGGGCAATGGTTAAGACCCCGGCAATGGCGCAAAGGGAGCCCACGATTTTACCCCCAATGGTTACAGGATGCATGTCCCCGTAGCCGACCGTGGTCATCGTGACCACGGCCCACCAGAATGCATCTGGGATGCTACTGAAGCCGGAGTCCGGGTCGTCTGCCTCGGCAAAGTACACGGCGCTGGAGAAGAGGATGACCCCGATGAAGAGGAAGAAGATTAAGAGCCCCAGCTCCCTCATGCTGGCCTTTAGTGTCTGTCCCAGGATCTGGAGCCCTTTGGAGTGCCGGGACAGCTTGAAGATGCGAAAGACCCTCACTAACCTGATGACCCGGAGAATTGCTAAGGACATCGCCTGTTGCCCGTTCCCCTGCCTCTCCGCCAGCTCCGTACCAAGCGTGATGAAATAGGGGATAATCGCTACGATGTCGATGATGTTCATAATGTTTTTGGAGAACGTGGCTTTGCTGGGGCAGGCAAAGAAGCGCACCAGCAGTTCGAAGGAAAACCAGATGATGCACAGCGTTTCCACTACGAAGAAAGGGTCCGAGAAGGGACTCCCGAGATAAGGCGCCGTCCCGTTTATAATGGGGGCCACGGTGGTCGTGTCTTTATCGTCCCGGAATTCGGGCAAAGTTTCCAAGCAAAAGATCACGATGGAGATCAGAATCACCAGCACCGAGACAATAGCGATGCCCCTCGCCGGACCCGAGCTCTCGGGGTATTCAAAGAGGAGCCAGACCTGGCGTTGAAATTCATTGCTGGGCAAGGGGCGTTCCTCTTCTTTGATGAAACCCTCGTCCTCGCGAAACTTCTCCATGGCCTCCTCTCCGAGCTCGTAAAAGCGGATCTCCTCGGAGAAGATGTCAATGGGCACGTTGACGGGTCTCCGGATGCGACCTCCGGACTGGTAGTAGTACAGGATGGCATCGAAGCTGGGTCGGTTCCTGTCGAAGAAGTACTCGTTCCTCAGGGGGTCGAAGTAGCGCATCCTCTTCTTAGGGTCTCCCAGCAAGGTTTCGGGGAACTGGGACAGAGTTTTGAGCTGCGTCTCAAATCGCAGCCCGGAGATGTTGATCACCACCCGCTCGCAGCACTCGTGGTCGGGCTCGTAGCGGTCTATGGAGTGGTGCCCAGGCAGAGCTGCTGTCTCCTCCAGCATGTTATCACAAGCCACCACAGTCATGGTGTCCTGGTCGCTCTCGGTGAAGCCGTGATTGACGACGTTGTTGCCTCGGTGCTTGGCAGACGAAGGCGGAGGCGAGTGAAGAAGGCTGAGGTGGTCGTCCATACAGGTGCTTGGATGGAGGGGCAGGTGGAGCCGCGCCTCCTCCAACTAGCGCCAGTCAGCCACAGCCGCCGCCGCCGCCGCCGCTGAGCCGTCCTGTGTCCTTTGCCGTGCCTCCGTTTCCTCTGTCTGGTGCTCTTGCACACGGAGGCATATGAACATGCCTGCTCCCTCCCACGGCGCGCCGATCCCGGGCGCACTCCCGCCTGTCGCCCAATTGAAGCCCAAACCAACATAAACACTGAGCGCAGACGCGCGTCACCGTCGCGCTCACCATCCAGGCGCGCCCCCTTTAAACAGGCAAGGATAACTGTTGAATAAAAAGGTTTGTAATAGTCCAAACGGTGCTTGGTGCCACATAAAGTTAAGTTATATTACGTGCCAGTATCGACGGTTATTTGCTATCACAATTCCATTTAAATGGCTGGAATTTTTCTTCATTTAAACACACAAGAAAGCGATCTTAATTTCGGTGTATTTGTTTCGGTCGCTAATAAAAGAGAACAAAAACTGCATTAATATTTTTGGTTTTCTTTTGCCTTCACCAGCGAGCGTCATCGGACTTGTTTATTGTACACTTTTGATGTTTCAATCGTGCTTATAAAAATCTTAACTAAGAAAAGCATGGAGTTTGAGTGCATACCAGCAACTGTCTGTGTTGATTTTCGTCATACACACTCACACACACACTGTGTGCACGCATACATACATATTGTACATATATGTATATGAAATAATGTCACGTTTCCAGCACGCGGAGCACACGTGACACACAAAGACGTGTCATCTCACAGAAGGGAGGTGATATGCCCCCCATCAATGCCACTTTGACCGACAGGAGACCAAGACGGGGATAGGCGACGAACTGTTGCTTTTTCTATAGGCTGTTTCTATAGCCTCTATAGTTTTAACAGCATAACTGCTTTAACTGCCTAACATATGCTTAACTGCCGTCCTTTGTAAGAGATATAACGCATTTTTAACTAAATGTGCCGAATGCTGGGTAGAGATGACCTGAATGAAAATACATTAATATCGCGACCTCCGTTGATTTTATCGGTGTAGTGCTGCGTAGTATATACACTATTATGCTTACGTGTTTCTGTGCTTAAACTGATACAAGAGATCAGTCAGGAGATCAATGGGAACGGTCCCCAGTGCTGAAATGACGATTTATTTATTTTTTACCGATAACATTCCAATAACCCGATCGCTGGCGAGTGGGCGTGTCCGACAGTTCATTCATAAAAATCAATGAGGAAAACGGTCTCCATTATTCCTAAATTATACCTATGTCAAATTGTATATTTTAAATTTTACAAATACATAACAGTTCATCTTTTCTCGCGCCAAAGAATAACTTAAAATAGCCGTATTACCATTAAAACGCAAATAATAGCCTGGACCAGGGTGGGACGAATGAGGTCACTTCTTCTTTCAGAAGGCGACTGGGAACCGTCAAAACCTATGAGGTACGACACGATTTAAAAACCGGAGTTGCAAGTTAAATTTTAAGCGACCGTATCTAAATGGGTGGACATTCAAAAGAAGTGCACGATTTTTATTGTGGGGGTTTTTCCAGATCAAGTTTTGTTCGTACAGTGAGTCCCTAGCATATTATCGTGGAATGAACAGCCAGGAGTGGAAACTGGGTTTTCTTTCTTTGTAATTTAGCGCATGCTGTGCTTCTGAGTGATTTCCTAAGATACGATCCAGATCAAGCATAAGCCATGTGCACCACAGAAACGCCAAAGGATGGAAGCACGGTTTCAGTGCGATCCCCCTGTTTTCACATCGTGCTTTATTTTTACGAAAATCCCCTTTTCTTCGGTTTGTTGCATGTCATTTTATGTTTGCAATTCGTTTGCTTTGATCCGTATAGCAGAATAAGCCAAATGTCAGTAATAGCTGTTCAGTATCTCAATTCGTGCAAAATGCACTATGTAAGTATGTTGTTACAAGAGCAAATAACGGGGTGTAATAAAATATAGACGAACATCGAAAGTACCCTCAGCCGGAGATTAAAAGAAGATTTTCAGTGATGGCTGCGCATGTAACTTTTTGGCTCTGATTTAATATTAGGGCTGTGACACTTAGATGAATACCAATAGGAGGTTTAAGCAACGTTAAAATATGCTCAAGGCTTTAGGCTGGGATGGAAGGCAGAGTAAAATGTATTTTATTAGTTTGCGACCCTTTAGACGGCGGGTAGAGAACAAGCAGGTGGATAGAAACTTCAGTTATATTACCTTAAATACGTTCTGAAAGAAAACCATTTTACTTAAACGAGGTTAAAGACGAGATCTGTACTGTAGGGTGACAGGCTTAGTGAATGAGTTAGAATGTGACAGGAATGATGATGTGACTGGGGTCATCACAGGGGGGCAGAGTGCGGGATGCCTTGCAGTCCCGCAGGAGAGCAGCGGTGACGGATATGGCAGGGCATGTGTCTGCTGACGGCAGCTGGCGAGATGCCACGTCCGCCAGCACCATGCTGCAAAGAACAGCAGACGAGGACTCCGCCCCCCTGAGGGCGGTGTGTGTGTTTGTGTCAGTGTGTGTGTGTGTGTGTGTGTTTGTGTCAGTGTGTGTGTCTGTGTCAGTGTGTGTGTGTGTTTGTGTCAGTGTGTGTGTGTGTGCGCGTGTCTCGGGGGGGTCGAGGGGAAATGCTAAAATAGACTTGTATATTTATAATTGTCCAATCCGGATCCTGCTGTGTCAGAGAGGTAATCGCCAGTGAAAGACGTGGCCCCAAGTGACAGTTTCGAGCCTCCTGTCCCTTTCACTTCCTCTCCTGGAGACCCGGAAGACCCATCCCCCCAACTGATTTTGAAGACAATTCAATGTAAATCCTGTAAACCCCCCTCCCCCCCACCTTACCCTATACCACTCAAAATGCACATTTCTGTGGGGCCCTGAGGTTTCAGTTCTGCCCTGGGGGGCAGAAGTGACTTTTTGAGCGGGTCCCCAGAAAAAAAGAGACCTGCCCACATCTACAGTGACAAAGTTGATTTGGGATCTATGGCTACGCTTCACACTGTCACCCTCGTCGCTATCCCGTGAGTACGCTGGGGAAATCAGTCCTCGAACCCGCTCCACCATAATCCCTCTTGACCTTATTACTCAGCATCTTGGGCCTTTACACAGCTGGAGTGGTGGGTCAAGGAGACAAGTTAACAAACCAGAACTAAATCTACTTGCCTGTTGCTCTGCCTGCCCACCAATCTGCATCAGAGCCAGGTCCACTGTCTTTGGTATATTTGTTCAGTAATTCAGTATCTCCAAGGACTTGTCAAGATGCACTATTTCATTTCCATAACAAATATATTCATTTTTGATTTAGCAGCGGACAATGAAATGGAACACTGCAAGGTAGAAGCTAATGTTCAATCCAGAATGCGAGCTTTGTAACAGGCCAATAAACCTGGGGAATCTGCCAATCAAGTATTAATGAAAAGGAGACTTTTTCAATACAACCTTTTTATCAGTAAATTTTGAAAAATGGCAACAGTCCTTGGAACTGACAGTTCTGCCAGCAAACACAGCATTACAGCAGAGATAGCACTAATAATTGGTGGCCATGGAATGCTCGTCCTGGCCCTGCTTCTCTCGCTCCTTTCGTCTCGCTTTTTCCTTTTGACTTAACGGCTGCATCATGGGGCATTCAGGTAATTTCAGTTCCCTCTTCGGGGGTGACGGTGCAGAAGTCGTTAATCAGCGGCGGTGGGACTTGTTAGCATATCAGTCGCCGCGAGTGCGTGCAGCTATTCGACCTTTGTCCTCTTCGGAAGGCCGTTCTCTCCTATAACCACGTCTTCATCCAGAGACAGCATCCTCGCTTGCATTTCAGAACACCGTGTCCTGAGCCTCCGATGCCTCGGCCATGTGCTACACAGCATTCTGGGTAAATTTTATGTACATGAAAGGTGGAGGAAAACACATATAAACATAGTCATGTTTACACACTCACACACACCAACGCCCATTCGTACAAAATGCACGCTTCTGAGCTTAAGGTTGTGCTCTCCATTAAGGTAGGAATAACTGCTCAGATTTTTAAATACAGATACAAGATAATCTCAAGGTCACATTCACCAAAATGAGATATTCGCTTTTTAGGAGATCAGCCTAAAGACACATTTCCTAAATATATAAATGATTTGTAAATGAGTGCTACCCTCATAGATATTCACAAGGAAGAGATTAGTACGTGGCACAAGCACAAGATTTCACGGGCTCTGTTCATGCCTTCCATCATGACCAGTGTCATTTCTTACAATGGTTGCTGAAAAATAAAGCTATACAAAAAAAATTTAAAAAAAAATGTAAATGAAGAGCAGCAGTCATCCATGTGTGTTTACCTCGTTAAACTGACTGGATATTTCTCAGACGGCCACATCATCCTGGCACAAAACATCCCATAAATCAGCCGAATTAAAGTGTTACAACAACCACCCTTTTGAGGTTCCTCAGAAGGACTGGTATATATTTCGTGGCATGTGCTGAGAAGTACCTCTTCCTCGCTCCACAATCCAGGCCAAAGAGAAGCTGTGGTGCATTAAAAGTCAAAAAAGGAACCAAAAAAACCCTCTGCTGGGAAATAAGCTGAGGGACAGCCGAAGGCTTTTAATGTGGATTATAAATAGTGCGGTCCAAAGTCCCTTATTAACCTGCAAAATGAGGTTACCTTGCACGGCACACATGGGCCGAGACGAATCGTTCAAAAAGAATGATGAAGAGTGGGGAAGCAGGCCCCTTCTAGGAAGGAAAGGGCATGAGGGGGACAGAAACAGCCAAAAACCAAAACCAGCACCTCCTACTGGCAGGGAAGGGAATCAGTGGCCGAGAATAGACCGCGTGGTGTTGGCTTATTTCCAAACTTGTCCCATGCTGTTGTGCATGTGGGATGTCTGATTCGGTAACCAGGGTTACAGGAAGGTCATAGGGAGTGTGTGACCACCATACCCCCCCCCGCACTCCCAGCCCACCCAGATGGGAGGAATGACATTTATTTCCTGACGAGTCTATACAAGGACCCTGGGAATGGAACAAGGGGTCAGGGCCCTGTTGATGAACCGGACTCTTGGGCCCTAGTAAATACATCAACATCGAATACGAGAGGCGCGTCTTCCAGGTCTCCATTGAGCATGCTCAGTCCGCACTGGCCGGTCCATTCCTTCTTCAGCACCCAGGTGAGCGCAATTCATTGGGAAGTGCTTACAGGACGATGCTGTGTCATGTGAAGAAGCAGTGTGTCCTTCTGATCGGGATGGGAACCCGTATCAGAAACGCAGCTTGAGTGTTTGGGGTGTGGAGTTCTCCCTGTGAGAGATGGAGTGTGGATGTGAACATAACTGGAGTACAAGGGCAGCTGGGTTGTACCGTGGCTTGGTGGATTATGACCCTTAACCCCCCACAAAATACCCCTGGGATGCTGGATGGACGGCTGGCACTGTGCTTAGACCCCAAGCCTCTCTCCTCTATACGTATGTATGTCTTTAAAAAGGAGAGCATGATGGGATATGTGACAACTAACACATCCCAATGCACCTGTACAAATGAGAAATAAAGTTTAATTTCAAATCCATCAAATAGATCTGCAGTTTGATGCCAGACAGTCAATAATCACACTCAGACTCACCTGAACAACACTGTGTTCTCAACCTGTGGGGGAACCAGAATGATTGAAGGAAATCCATGTGGCTGTTGCTGTAAAGAGCACAAAGGAAACACAGGGCAGTGTGTTGTTGGTTGAGTCGCGAGGCTAATAAACAATCATTTGCGGGAATGTAAACCCACACTTGTCTCCTGCATTGTTCCTGGCAGCTGCTGGACTCAGATTTTCAGTCAAAGGCTGAGGAGGATCAGGGTTTATAAAGTGATGATAACTACACAACCAACGCTTAAGACACAGTAATAATAACAGCAGATTCTTCATTGATCCCCATGGGGAAATTGTCTTTCCAGCTCCCCAAACTTGCTCTCAGTAGATGGGAGCAAGCTGACTGCAAGAAGCAGCCACCTATAGTACAGCCCAAAGAGCTGGGGGTTAAGGACCCTGCTGAAGGACCTGCAGACATGCCAAGGCTGCACCTGAACCGGCACCTGTCTGAGCAGACGCATAGAGGCTTAGCCCACAGGGCCACACGCACCTCACCGGACTGACCAGGATGGTGATCCGAATAAGCCACGGCCGGATGGAGCTTGTTATCACGCTCGCTGTCCATGGCCGCCCCCCACCCCCCTGTAATTAGGTTTAGTCACCAAGGAAATGGGAACATCTGTCCTGGCTTTGGGCTCCAGGCTGCACACAGCATACGTGACGGGGATGGACTTTATGCACAGTGCACGACAAAACACCTGCATCTTATTTTTTATGCCATAACTATACTTTGATTAAGGATTCAAGCTGCAAGACTTTATCGTTATATGTACGCTTGTACAGCTATCAGTAATGCTATATATTATAATCTTACTCTGCTTGTCATATTACTGTTAATTGTTTACTGCTCTTCGTTCCAAGAACTCGTCTTAAAACTAAAGGGGATCGAGCTTTTTCAGTCGTTGGCCCTAGACTGTGGAATTCGCTTCCCCCTGATATTAGATCTGCACCATCAGTTGATGTTTTTAAAATTCGTGTGAAAATGTATTTGTATTCTGTTGCTTTTAATTCTTGAATCTGTTTGCATGTTATGTATCTTGTGTTTTTTTTTTCTTTAGATGTACAGTCCTTTGGTCTACATGGTAGTAGAAAGGGCTATATAAATAAATGAGACTTGAGACTAATTATTATTCAGTTAATTATTATTATGAGATAGAGAAAAATCTTCTTTAATGCATAAAAACAGCTTCTGCAAACAAGTGTGAAGAAACCAGGATGAACATTTTTACTGCACAATGCAGTGTGATTTTTTTGTCAGATGGGGGACATAAGAAGGACCATAACTCACAAAGAGGCTGCACTCTGGGGACCAGTCAGCTTCCAGCTGGTGCCGGAGCCCCTGTGTCCCTTCTGCATACATGTCTGATCAATAACATCTATTCTTCTCAGATGGTTGGAAATCATGTCGTGTATCTTGGCCTGTGATACAACAGCAACTCCCATTGTGGGATAAGAATGGGACACGGCTTCAGAGCCCAAAAGCTTGACGGGGAGACCTCACAGTCGACCAAGTACAGATAACCAGCTTTGCGGCATAACTGACGCTCTGATCACATAACCTCGTCATTTCTGCGCTGAATGTGAGCTTTATTCACGTTTCACAAGCACTGGTCAACTTCATCGTGATCAGGTAAAACTGGGACCTTGGACAAACGAATCTGACCCCAGCTGTAATTCTCAGTCTGACTTCGGAGTACGTTCGAGATTTAATAGAAGCTATTGAGGGGGAGAAAGGCTGTGAAAGAGTCTTTCATGCATTATAGATGGAGCTGAGCAACAAGAACAACTGGAGGAAAGAAAGCCAGGCTTTTAAATGTCAAGGTTTTCCTTTGGCAACTTTAGCCATCAGTCAGTACACACACAGGTACACGGGTACACACACAGGTACACAGGTACACACACAGGTACACACACAGGTACACAGGTACACGGGTACACACACAGGTACACAGGTACACACACAGGTACACACACAAGTACACAGGTACACGCACAGGTACACGGGTACACACACAGATACACAGGTACACACACAAGTACACAGGTACACGCACAGGTACACGGGTACACACACAGGTACACAGGTACACACACAGGTACACACACAAGTACACAGGTACACACACAG
>JAABNX020000044.1:13751505-13767106 GCA_015163995.2 Mormyrus lacerda
CATCGGGAGGGGTGGAGGAGGAGGCTGGGCTGTCCTCACACCACCTTTCCATCCATCCATCCATCCATCCATCCATCCATCCATCTATCTATCTATCTATCTATCTATCCTAGACTATAACTCAGGGCCCCTGGCAAACATCAGGGCACTGCCCCGCCTTACATGAAATACAACAGCGACTTAAATCAGCACCACAAGAGTGTCCATGCTTATGTCAGCCCGTGGCCCCCAGATAAGTGAATCTGCCCCCTGGCTTCAGCTGTCACTTCCCATAGGTGGGCTCAGGAGGTACACAGGCATCCTGTTCTTTTCACAGAAACTGTGGCCCGTTGGAAGACCCAGAACCGGCCCTCCTCTCATGGGTCCAGGCCCTCAACCAGCACCGGCCCCTCCTCTCCGTCACCTGCCGCCCGGCCAGACGGATGTCCCTGGGGCCCCCCGGACATGTCCTTTTACCACATCAGCACCAAGCCCTTGCCAGTACCCTGGGGGGACACATTACCCGAGTGAGACTCACTGCCGGTTCATCAGCTGCTTAACTGCTCGAGACAAGCAGCTGCGCGTCAGCATGCTTTGGGGCTGCAGGCTCTGCAGGCTCTGCAGGCTGCATCGCTGTGCTTGTGGCTGGTAAGGAGAAGGTGTCTGACTCCCTGTACAGGGCGACGTGTTTCAAAGCATCAGGCCAAAATGTCATCTATTCTAACATTCCCACAGAAATATTTATAGATTTTCTGAAGCATTATGGATCAAGTCAAGTTGAGTCAAGTCAGACAAACCATACAGGTAAACAGTGGCTTGAAATAACATTCCACCATAACCTAGGGCATAATTTTGGTTTTGTTTATTGGGGGGGTTACAATCCACCCCCACCCCCCATAATTTATGGCCATGTCCAGGACCACAGTGTGACATACAGACTGCGAGTAACGGGGAGTGTTTTTTCATTAATTTCATTAAAAACAAAAACAACACAGAACCACAGAACAAAGCAAATCGAGGGGGGCTGGACTCCAGGTTTTATGTAGTTCCTCACTGCTTATCGGTGATAAAAAAATAGATGGGCTGAAAGTGAGCATAAAGGCTGAGCGGGAGAGCTGCTGTGGTACCTTTGAAGTGTCAGTGATCATTCACTCGCTCTCCTGCTTTTGTATGTCCCCCCTCCCCCTGCCAAGGCACTGGCTAAGCCCCCGCTGCCGCTGCCGCTTTGCGTCAGGAGCCACGCTCGTCGACACGTCGCGCCTGAGTCACCGCACCGGCGGTCATCCCCAGCATCCCGTCTCGCTCACAAATTCCGTGAGGCGCTTTTTCCGAACAGGAACCCAACCTTGGTGGCTTGTCAATTAAAAGCAATGAAAGCACATTAAAGACGCCTTTCCGAAGGACTGATACTGTATTTAGAAACCCAAATAAAATAGACTTCCCGGTCGCTTGACTCACTCATTTAAAGTTGAGCTGGAGACAGAAGTCTAGCGGCGATTGGAACCATGTGGAAGCAGCACGACATGGGCGTTCTGAAAGGCGTTCTGTGTCGGGACAAGAAATGGAATCAGAGACGAGGCCTCTTGTTCTGTTACATCTCAAAGCTGCCAATGAGTCAGGTTTCTTTGATCCTAGGTGGTTTCTGAAGCCTTGTCTGGTTGTGGAGACACTCTGAGGAGCAAATGGTGCACTGAATTTGACAGAGCTGTGGAAGCCTCACTTCATAGCTGAGGTACGAGAGAACGGAATGACCAAACGGTACACCAGCTGGTTGCAGCTTTGTAATAAAGCAAGGGGACAGAATACTTTATTTGGCATTGGAATGTGTTTTTTATGCCCTTCCCATCATGCTCTTCTTTTTTAAAGAGACACCATGGCAGTAAATCAGCTAATACAACCCCCCCGAACCCCCCCAATAAACATGTCTCCCCCTAAATGGGTGTAGACTTCAACCCTTCCAATCTTCAAAACAAACTTATTATCTTAGGAGACGCACATGCAATTAAAGTTTGGGGTCTGTGCGCAGCGTTAGCGTTAGCGCCTCTTGAGTTAAGGGTCTAGCTCAAGAACCTAGCAGAGATGCGACGACTCTGCCAAGCATGGGATTTGAACCAAAGACCTTCAGAGACAGAGAGCGCTAAGTCACCGAGCCACTTTGTTAGATCAAGTACTTCTGATCCATCCCAGTGGCTTAAGGACACTGAGCCTGACTGAGTTGTGGTGCAGGTTCAGATTTGCTGGTCTGCATGGAGCTGCTAATCTCCTAAACCGCTGAGATTATCCCCCAGACCTAAGTGGGTCTCCGCAGGCATTCGCCATTCCTCCAGCCAGATCCACCTCTTATATCAACAAGAATAAGTGAGGGCCCCCGGTATTTGGAGGGCCCCTATTGGCCTCAAACTGTCTCGACATTTGGGGAGCCGGGAGGTCCTGGAGTATTTGAGCACTACATGGACATAAGGGCAGACTTTGCGGGACGCCTGACACGGACGTAGGGGCAGACTTTGCGGGACGCCTGACACGGACGTAGGGGCAGACTTTGCGGGATGCCTGACAAGGACGTAGGGGCAGACTTTGCGGGACGCCTGACACGGACGTAGGGGCAGACTTTGCGGGACGCCTGACAAGGACGTAGGGGCAGACTTTGCGGGACGCCTGACACGGACGTAGGGGCAGACTTTGCGGGATGCCTGACACGGACTAAAGCTAAAGCTGCTTCCAGCATGACCTCACTTTACTGCCTCCTCCCAAAGTGGCACAGACAGCAGGCTCTCTGATGGAGGCTGAGAGCATCAAAGCCAGTCGTCATGGCGAGGTGGGCCACCTTCCATAAACGGGTGCCCCCCTGAGATCTGGGGTGAAGCGACCCGCCACTCCGCATCTAACACTGAAGAGTCACCAGCTCTGGTGACAGCACGGTAGTCATGATGTCACTGCCCACAATTCAAACCATTTATTCATCCAAAACAGCATAGAAACATTAATGCTTTTTTTGAGAAAGCAGGGCTAGACAGGGTCTTGCTCAAGGACCCAACAATGACATCACCCCGTCAGCCTTGGGACTGGACCCTTCCAATCATAGGCACAGCGTCCAAACCCACAGAGCCACACACCGCCCTCGTGTGGACGCATGTATCGCCAATAAGGTCATCAGGTACTTGATATCCACACCTACTGCTCTTCCCCCTCAGCCGTCCTGCACAGCTGACAGACAAACATGTGTGATTGTCAGCAGAGGCGGTGATAGGCTGCAGGCCCGGAGCCATAACCTACCGCAGCCTTCTGCTCATTCATACCATAATTACTATCATATCCACCTGAGAAGGTACAACAAAGGTACAACAGCAGGTACCAGCCCGGGATTTAGGCATCATTCTGGGGGCATTTGCCCCCCCTAGTGCCCCTCCCCCACCTCCACCGCACCTCCTGCTGTCTGATATGAAATCATTGACAGATTACCATCCGTGAAAAAGAAAATGAACCGGCATCATTCTGAAGTGAATGGAGAGTAAATCACTGCAGCTGCAGACCAGCTGAACTGGACACTGTGTCTATATCATTAAGGTGTTTACTGGCAGATGAAACCCCCCCCCCCCACACACACACACACGTACGGATTTAGATCTGCACTTTTGTCACTGGGACAGCAGCCCTGCTGCTAATTATCCATCCCCCAGCTCCTTTTGTTTGTTCCAGGAAGTGTGCCTGTTTCTCCTGTCCCTCCTTGTCTGTGTGAGGTCGAAAAAGGTGGGGGGGGGCTGCATTATATATGATTATATAATAGACTGGCTTAATGCACATACCCCCCCCCTCCTCGTGTGGTATGCATATCAGTGGAGAACAGGCAGCGGGGATGGAAAGTCAACAGTGTTCCGGGGGTGGGGGGACTCGGGCTTCGAGGCTGCCTGAGTGCATCTCCTGGACCCCTCTGCAGTCACATGAGTGAATTATCCACTCGGCTGAAGTCAAACAAGGAGAGTCAGGCTGGCAGAGGACAGGAAGATTCCGGTACATGGTGGGACAGGCCAGTGGGAAGCGTCCGGGGAATTCATCAGAAAAAAAAAAAAACGGCACAGAAAAGACCTCTGCTGCCTTTGGGAATTGAATCTCATAGCAGTAGAAATCTTTACTGGGTAACCCAGAAAGCCGGCCGAGACAGGGATGGATGGAAGCCTTTTACAGGAACATAAAAGAGAAAAACCTGCATTCAAATTTGTGTTTCTCTGTATCTTTATAATTACAAACACCCCACTACAGGCTGACTGATACCTGCCCAGCTCGCTGTGTGTGTGTCTGCATAAGTGTGTCATTAATTTTAAACATTGCCGGGTAGGTTCACTGGGAAGCAGGTCGGGGTGTGTGGCTTCCTCCTCGCGGGCGGCCCGTGCGAATTCCCAGGCCCTCGGCGTTTCTTCAGTGTCAGCCTGGAGCAAGCGATGCGTGACTTCCTCAGGGATCCATTTTATCATCTTTATTTCAGGAAAATGTTGGCTGTGGGTTGCAGGGCCTCCGCCCGCCCCTGCTGTGCTGGGACGTGAGGCATGGGACTCACATTACTTTATCTGCTGACATATTTGGTCCGTAGCTGTATAATTGCTAGTGGCTGGACAGTATGAGGTCAGCTTTGACAGTCTGGTCCAGGCATCACTAGCATGACAGGACAGCAGGAGTGACTGGGTGGAGCTAATTGTATGCTGCCTGTGATTGGATGGCAAGTGCTGAGTGGGTAGGGTCAACAATTCTGCCCTACATGTGACAGGACAGCAAGAGCTAGCAGGTGGTCTGACTGGCCATGAATCCTGCTCTTTATGTCACTGGACAGTAAGAGCTTGAGGATGGACTAAGCAGGCAGGGTCAGGCATCGTGCTCTCTATGTGATTGGGCAGTAAGAGCTTGTGGGCGGTCTGACTGGGTGCGGTCAGGCATCGTGCTCTCTACAGTATGTGACTGCACAGCAAGAGTTTGACTGTTTGACTGGGTGGGGTTCAATGTTTTCAGACAAAACTTAGTCATAGCTAAGGTAAACAGGTTCGGCGATATGATTTAATTCACCAAAGGATTCTTTATGCACAGTCACCTCAGAACCGGGTCTGAGAGCCTCCCCATGCAATTCCTGCAGGGTACTCCAGTTTCCTCCTGCAGTGCAAAGACGTGCAGTGAGGTGAATCGGTGTCTCTAAATTGCCTGCAGTGTGTGTGTGTGTGTGTGTGTGTGCGTGTGCGTGCACCCCATCCAGGCCCTAGCTGCCAGGGATAGGCTCCACCCCCCTCCTCCACCATGGACAGGATAAGTGGCCATGGAAAATGGATGCATGGATGCATGGATGGATGGATGGATGGATGGATTCAGAGTCAAAGGGCGACTTACCTCACCCTGACATGGGGAACTTTTGCATCTCTCTTTGTCCGTCACTGGGAAAATCTGTTTCTTTTATTCCCACTTCCTACCTCTGATATTATAAACAGAACTGATTAAAACCGGACGCCCCTCATTCTCTCTCTCTCTCTCTCCCCAGTAAAATAACAACAACCCTGACTTCAGCCTTCATCATCACGCCACTGTTGCTATTTCCTGCCCATCCGCTGCACCCTAGAGTTCATTTCATTTGCTGCTCATTTGACAGTCAGGTTCTGCCCCCCACAGAGGGCGGGTTTGTAGTTTCTGGGGCCCCACTCAAAAAGTCACCCCCCCTCCCCCATGTCCCCCTTAGATGTTTCAGAAGCTTAATAAATAGGTAGTGAGTAGAGTCAGAAGATGGTAGCTAGCTAGCTGGTTAGCAGAACATGCCGCTTCAGCATCACCTAAATGAGGAATGTGTTTATTTAATATTTAGTGTAGTGACTGTTTACCTTTTGGCCCCCATACAAATGCATGACTTCAGTAGTACCAGTCTCATGCATGTACTGGAGCACATCCTCCCTCTCCTACCTTCTTACCCGGTGTGTGTTTAACCCGTGATCCATGGACCAGAAGCCCACTTTACGCGTGAGGCTGCTCTGCTTACTACCCAGATGAGTGTCTGCTGCAGTCAGGAGCAATATTTACTGCAGAGGATCAACAAGTAACCAGTTTGAGAAATACAGGGAGGGGGTCTGACACCCCCGATTAACCCATGAGACCCCCCCCCTGAAAGCCTCAAAAGCAAAACTTTAAGGGGGTCTCAAGATCTGTATTTTGCAACAATAGGGAGATGGGGACCCCCCCCCCCCCCGAATATTGATGGGTATTTATTTCACACACTGGAAGTAACCATCTCCTCGCTAACTGGCAAATGGCCATTCAGCCTCATTCAGATATACACTCCTGCTAGATACTGTAAAGTTAAAAAAAAACTCAATTTAGTCTTTGCAGAAATTTTGTAATATGATTTGCTTCACTTATATGGGATTTCAGGTCTACTATATGTTTAAGTGCAGCGAAGGTCTTTTATGTGTAACTGTGTCTCTACAGTGGTGATGTAATCTCACTTTAAATGTAATGTCACTTTAAAATGATTTTAGGAAACATTATTTACATGTATTCCCCAAGACCTTGTCCAGGGTAAGTGGATGGATGGATGGAAGAATGGATGGATGAATGGATTGATATTTACTTGTATATTGTCTAACGGGATAGAAAAAAAAACATAATGCTTTTGAGCTGCTTAATTTAATTTGTGGTTTTATTAAACTAGGATGAGAAGATTTGCATTGTAGAATCAAGTTTATAGGTTTATACGTAACATTTTCAGTCCAAATTGACCAAAAATCAGTAGCTAATTGCAAGCTGAGTAAGTCATCTTGCCAGCCATTAAAACATATAAATAGTTATTAAGAGTGGGAAAAAGACGAAAGAGGAGGTCTTCGTCACTGGCATTAATTAGTGGTTTGTGTTTTACAGAAAGACTGTGGATATGGTGAACAAAGCACAGCTACAGCCTCACTACAGCAACAACAGCCCACAGAGACGCACGCCAACATACCACAGTGCATAAGTGATACACACTAATGTCACGACACCAAGGAAGGGCGGGGTCAGAGGGGGTGGGGTCAGAAGAGGCAGGGTCAGATGGGGTGGGGTTAGAAGAGGCAGGGTCAGAAGGAGTGAGGTCAGAGGGCGTGGGGTCAGAAGAGGCGGGGTCAGAGAGGGTGGGGTCAGAGGGAGTGAGGTCAGAGGGGGTGGGGTCAGAAGGCATTTAGAACTAGGAAAGATTCCATTTGGAGTTTAAATTTGGTTAACCAGCAGTGATATATTCTTATATATGGCACAATGTACAGGCTACATATCTTTGCTATGGATAACTGAGTGCAGGACACACATATACATGCTTTGCGTACAGATTATTAAGCATTATTATTATTATGTCGTCTTTTATGTAAATATGTTTGTAAGTCATTTATGTTACACAAGCTGCTGCCGCATTTCGGTGTAAATGTGTGACCCATTTGCACAGTGACAATAAAAACCTTGATCCTTGTTTTACCCAAAACTGTAATTTAAAATGATCAGAAAACATGACAGAAATGAGAATTTAAAATGCATTTGGGACGTGGAATATGAAAGAGTTGAGCAAACTGCTGTTTTGCAAACAATATGAATAAAATAAATTAGATATTTGCCAAATAAATCACATACATTTACACAAGGATATGCTGTAAGTCAAGATTTTCAAAGTGAAGTTATCATGCTCTCAAAGTCATACAGTAAAGCCACTCCAGCTAAATCCAGCTGATTCAAGTTTTATTCGGTAACCACTTATCACTGTCCTCAATTAGTAAAATCTTCATTGGAGGGGTGGCTGTGGGCAGAGGCTGGTTACAGAGGCAGAGGATTTAAATGTGGCCTTCATTTCCCTCTAGTGGTCATATTCGGAACTGTATGTAACTGGCAAATATAAGCAGAAATAAGTAAATATTGATTTAGAGCCTGAAGTTGATTTGCAGAAGAGAAGGTGACACTATTCAGGCAGAAAAGGCTCAGACAGGAGACAGCAAAGCTTTAAAGCACGCTGCCTCGATTATTACTCCGCAACAAGAGGTCTCTGTTAGTCGGGGCCGGTAAGCAAAGGCTTTGTGTGCAAAACAAAGCTTCCAACAAAAGAGGCCTGGAATGAAAAACGGTCGTTGGTGACAGCGGCCCGGCATGCATCTGCGATGGAGCGGGACACCTTTTGTGGTGGGGGGTATTAGCCAGGTTGGGTTTCGGCAAGGAAGGGTCCGTCGGGGGGGGGGGGAGGCCTGAGAATACCCCTAGTAAGGCTGGGTAACATGGTCCAGCAGGTCACAGGTGAAGGGGCCCAGAGGCACCTATGTGTCTGTAAGGGAGAGAAAGGATGGAATTTTACAGCTCTAGGCTCAAACAGCGAAAACATCGTCTCGGGGGATAGCAGGATAATTAAAGGATATCTGTCAGCGTAGTTGTCTACAGCCTACATCAGTGTGCACGCTCAATGTACCCTGTGCAACCCTGCTGTGAATCAGTAAATCTCCAATCTCTGTTCCCCAACGTTTAAGAGTCATGTAATTTTACGATTCACCAGCAGGAGGCAATAAGTCAGTGGAAGTGGACTGCTGCTGCTGCTGCAAAAAAGTGTCAGCTAATAAAAAAATAATATGCATTATTAGTTAGGTATTATTTAGTCCCTGGTACATCTGTGCAGAGCAGAAACATCCCAGGGGACAATCCTCAGGTCCAATGAGGTGAAGTGCCAGCACCCTGCGAGTCTGCCGCAGACAGACTCTACATATTAATTACGCTATCAGGTTTTAGCATCTGTTAACGAAAGGGCTGTATTTTATTCAAATGCAGCTGTATTCACCAGAGGTTAGGTGCCCTGCTGGGACTTCAAAATGATATCTCTGTTTAGCTGTTAAGGCCACAACACACTGCTGGCTTTAGCAGCGACGGTGGTCACAGAAGCTTCAGGATTGTTGCATAGAGTATTTGTTTTAATAAGCATCGATCAGGCGAACATTTTTCTTTTGGGTATTTGCGCTTCCCAATTGATACAAATTTCAATGAATTTATGAATAAATGTAGTGCCAGCAGGGGGCAGCAGGACGCCAAAGTTGTCACATAAAAACACTTGCCTTGGAAAGAGCCCCGTCTGTATCAGCGAGACGAGGCTGTGCACAAGGTGGGTCGAATCAAGTTCAGACTTACATACACCCAGAGCTATTTTCCACGGTGCGGAGCCAACAGTAAAGTACTTATAAACTAAACTGCGCGCTTGACTCGCTTCGTGGGAAACGGCAGAGAGGCCCTCTCCGGGCTGAGTAGCGTACAGCCTGATGTTACAGAGACACATGTTGCACACAGACGCTCGCGTTTCCTGGGGAGGCCCGGATCTGCTTTGCTTTAGCGACGAAATGGGTCAGGCATTTCCATACTTTGACCTGTTAACACAAACCGCTTAGCCTCCAGTTAACAGCCACCCTTTATTTATTGGAAGGCTACCTGAAATTAAAATGTGAAGGCTAAATAAGACACGGCACTGCCTGAATCCAGTCCAGAGGATGGTATAAATTAGATTTCCCCTGGTGTTTTTACATTGGTGATTCTGGGATTGGTTATGGTTTAATAAGCTTGTCTGGAACATTGTAGATCAGAGCTTGAGTCTGACGCCTCAGGATTTCAACTGGGACGTCAATGGCAAGACCACAGCCTTGGGATTGACTGGAACTCATCCATGCAACAACAACTGATGCATGAGATGCAGGGGCACCTGTGCAGTTAAACATGCAACACGACTCACAATGCCAATGGCAGGAAAAACAAGAGCAGCGGAACAAGCATCCAGGATTTAAGGAAGAAAATGATTTTTCTGTCATCCACTTCAATAAGTAAAATGGTTTTGTATGTGGTGGTTTACTTTTCTAAGTAAATTGTCACAGGAACATGAAAACTCCAGTCTGGTGGTATAAGAGACAAGTGAAGCACAAATTCAGGCATCAAGTGCTTAGAGTAACATGTGGCTAAAATGTTTAACATACCAATAAGTAGCTCTAAAGGGCCAATGGTTTTTTGTCAAAAAAAACTACCGCACTTTTGAAGAACAAGCAAGGCAGGTACATCAAAACATCAGCGACGTTTTCAAAGTCGGAAGAGCCTTCCAGCAACTGTCATCACATGTCATTGCGTTTGTTTGGCAAAATTACAAAATTTACTGAACAAATGTTACCTTGCAACCAGCTTCAAAATATTTACCTGAACCTCATATTTGAAGCGGATCTCATCAACAATATTCCTCGTTTTCATTTTAAGGTAATAGAAGACTTTTTGAAACCGATCCAGGTGAAAAGGCAAACTTTGTCAATTAAGTTGAGAGAGTTCTTCAGGAATGTAATATCATAGTCCTGAGGTCGTAATGAGGCCCCGAGGCTGTAAATGAAGGGTAATTGACTAAAATGCTAATTGTGATTAAACCTAATGGAATGCAGGTTTAGTGCTCGACCGCACCATTCACATAGATTTAGAAAATTTAAAAAATAACCTTTCAATTGAGCCCATCTATACTATGTTGTGTAGCATCTTAAATCAGTGACATTGTTAAACTGTTAATTATGTGAGGATCTTGTTAGTTGGTATCATATTGCAATCTGGGGGGTGGGCAGGAAAGGCATTGTGGGGGAAATGTAACTTCTGAGTAGTTTGCTGTGTCTGTCAGAACAACAACAACAACAAATTTATTTTTTATAGCACATTATCACAACATTAGGCCTCAGAGCATCCCCACCCAAAGCCCCCAGTGAGTAAAGCCATAGGTGACAGTGGCAAGGAAAAACTCCCTAGAAGGAAGAAACCTTGGGAGGGACCAGACTCAAAGGGGGAGCCCATCCTCGAGGGGCTGGCAGGGAGGGTCAAATCGGAGAGATGGCTAAGTGCCATGTCTCACTATCTGGATCAATATGCATTTCAGGGGGATTTGTCAGGCAGTGATTTAAGGTTCATCACAGGAGAACATTTACCTTGTATCTTTCAGAACCTGAGGGAACCTGGGAAGCAGGTTGCACATTCCCCCCTACAGGACACCAAGGGGCGGTAGAATTATAGCCGCGGTGGAACAATGAACAAAGAGGAGACGAGAGAAGAAATAGTGCATGGAGTGGAATGACGCCGGGGAGGAGTGTAGAGGACAGGCTGGACTATCATTACCTTGCTTCCAGATGGCTGACTGGATGGGCTCAACACTGCATGCATTTGTCTGGATCTTCCCAGGCGTAAACCTGCACTTCCCATTTTCCCAGGCCATGATCACCACCCCCGACCATCACCCCCAAAACAACCACCGACACCCACCTCTAAGTCAAGCTAAAGGACTTCTGCCACAGACACCAGGTCTGATCTGCCATCGAATGTGGAAGAAGTGCTGAAAGCCGAAAGCATGAAGGAACAACGAAGGCCGACAGAAATGGAGAAAACAGTCAAAACGTCCTTCGGAAGGTTTTCTGTCAGCAGAAACGGCGAAAGAGGCTCTTTGGAAATGACAGTTCACACATATTACTAAGAAGTAACACAACGCAGAACCTCCCTTGCTTTCCACCATGTATCCTTCGATTGTATCATTTTCCCCCAATTTTTACCCCCATTTTAGCCATTTCCAGATCTTCATGAGAAACTACTCGCAAAATATTCGGCACGCCCACCTGTCAAACTAGAAAGTTGGGTGGATCGTGATTTTACCCTTCGACGCGTCTGAACCTTCGCCGACGCAACTCAAGTTTCCAGCTATTTTCCCAGCTACCCGCCGGCTCCGTCACAGGATCCTCATCCTGAACGTTAGGACCGTTACAGATACAAAATTCCAGCCCATCAGCCGCCTAATGGAGCGATTTTGACACAAGCGCAAGGGAAAGGTAGTAGTTCTAAACACGTTAGCAAAATACGTGTCCCGGCTAGACATTAACAGCGCAAATCGAGCCACTCTTATGAGTTGGGGGGGAGGGGGGGGCACCATATATACTGTGCAATTAAAATCCTGTGAAAGGTCAGAGCACTAAAGAGGCCCCACCCAAACCCACAGGAAACTGCTATGCAAAACTTCAGAAGCTACCATTTGGTTTTAGGTGGCCACTGATTTCTTTATAAGCAATGTGAAAGCTATTTTCATAGTGCATCAAAACCAGCATGGCACACTGCCTCTACCTCTGAGGACGTGTTTCTCCTCCATAATGAGGTGCTATAACACAGAAATGACAAGTACTAGTACCCTTAACTGCGTCTCAAAAGTCATACAGCAAACCAAGCCTTGGGTTTCTTTTGCTCTTCTTACATTAAACACAACCCAAGTCTTAGAAAACAATAGAAGAATGTGTTGTTCTATTTTTCATGCTACTTTTCAGTCCAAAGTGGAAATAAGATGTTTTGAGTGGTTGTACTGAGTCAGTCAGTGTCCAGAATGCATAACAAGAATGGTTCTAATGTCCTCTCAAAATAATGAAAAAAAATTAAAAAGGATAAAAAAACCATCTGCTACCCTGGATCTAACATACCATATTTCCAAATGCTGCTTGTCCCTCCACAATAGAGCATGCCAGGTTGGCCAGTAGCCCAGTCAGGCTATGTCTCAGCCTCATTACACAACATCGTACCAATTGAGATGTCCTCTTCAGTGACTGCAACTTGTTTGATCCCATCCTGTATTTCAAAGAGGGACACCTGATCTAGGGGGACGGCCGAGGGGGCCCGCTCACCCTGTATGGGGTCTGATTTCGCCGACTGGGGCGCCGCAGATACCAAATGGCCACACAAGGAACTCAGAACGACCTCACATGTTCAGCCAGGGTTCCTCGATCTCCCAGCGCCTGGATTCCATTTCACGGCTCTGCCGAGGATTAAGACATGTATGTTTAGGTGTTGGCGGGCAACTTGATTTAAGATAAACCACCCGTTTTGACCTGTGACCCATGTTACGGGCCGTGGGGGTGGCGCTTTAATGGAAGTCTTTTATCAGCCAGGTATCTAATTGGTCTGCACATTGAAGGGTCTTCTTACACGATGGATGTTGGGAAAAGATCTGGCACAAGGCTGAGCCAGCAGGGCCCGTTCCCAGAAAAAGAAGCCATTGTATAAGTAATTGTCTGCTTATTATTGGTTGTTTATAGGAACTATTCTTAATGTAAGTGAGCTGGAAAATTCTGCGAGTTAAGTTGTCCTCATTAAACTGTTTGAGTATTCCTTGTACAAATAAACTTCGTTAGATTTAAATGTTCAGGATTTGTCAGGTGTTTTATTTAAAACCAGTAATGTTGCCAGTGAAATATACACCAGTTTGTTGGTAAGGTGTATGCAAAAAGCTATTAACAAAAAGGTGTCTCTAATGTGATGTATATCATAATTAGTATGACTTCCAGGATGTGTCATACACTATACTGCTATTATCAGGCTCCACATCCACCAAGACTTTGGCATTACACTTTTGTTGGTACTAAACTCTGCTGGTACTCCACTCTGGTAGAACTCCACTCTGTTGGTACCCTACTCTGCTGGTACTCCACTCTATTGGTACTCCACTCTGCTGGTACTTCACTCTATTGGTACTCCACTCTGCTGGTACCCTACTCTGCTGGTACTCCACTCTATTGGTACTCCACTCTATTGGTACTCCACTCTGCTGGTACTCCACTCTGTTGGTACCCTACTCTGCTGGTACTTCATTCTGCTGGTGCTACATACCTGTTGATACTTGGTACTAGAGCTATACCTGACTCAGAATTTTTTCAGTCATATTGGATTTGGATGTTCAAGACGATTATTCGACTGTTTCATTTTTTTCCTCCTCCATATAAATTGTCATTTTGGAGGGGGCACATAAATTAAAATATGAGTGTAAGGCACCTTGAAAATAGGCCTATTTAAGGTACCTAAACACTATAACTCTACATTTGCAATTCAGATAGGTGTGGAATTATCAAATACACATTTGATATTTCAATTTCTTGCAGTGAAGGTAACAGACTTACACTAAGTACAAGATTCCCAAACTTCTGCATGACTCCTGTTCTGAGAACATGTTTACAGGACTATGAGCTCATTCTTTATCAGAATATCATCAGGGACACAGAGAAACAGGTACGGAATAAATGGAGTTTTTAAATCCAAGTCTGAATTAACCAAAATGCAAATACGATGGGGGTGGCCAATGAGGTGGCCCGGTTTCAGTCTTGGAGGGTCATGGCCACCTCTTGCCACCCACCATTTTGTTTTGACAGACGCTTTTCTGCACGAAGACATCTTCACCATGGTAAGACGCTCAAGACGGCTTGGTGTCAACATGCAGCTGTCATTTCATATACTTACAATAAATTATTGACAGTATACAACTGAGAGTAGGTTTTTTCTTTGTTATTTGCGTCTTTGTTTAATTTGCAGCCAAAGATCCAGCTGAGTTGAGGGAGTGTGCTTGCTCACCTATAGTATAACCCTGGAGTTACCCACTATTGCATTAGCTAATTGCTAATGTGGATTTTTTTATTCAGCACCCAGCTAGAATATAAAAATAAATTTGACTCCCCTCATTTATCATTTATAATTGAAATGTCATCCCTTTTGTAAGTTTGTATTTATTTGGTTCTGTTAATGTACTGAAAAATGACTGAAAAAAAAATCACTCTTTGACTTTTGTAAAGTCACAGTTCTCTGACTGAATATTCGAATTATCGACTTTTAGACATTCTGTTTGTCAGGGTCAGTCCCTGTGGTCCCACTCTGTGTCCCTTCCAAGTTTGGCTAGCAGGTGTTGCTGTTCATCCTGTCCTTCATGTTAGTCTTTGTTCTCCCCTGTTACCTTTTTGGCCACATTGCTCAATGTGTCCTGTGTTTGAATCCCACCTCCTCTGTTTTTGTATTTTGCTCCCTAGTGTTTCAGTTTCTCTAGTTTTGGTGTCTGATTTTGTATTTGGTTTTGTTCCTTGTGCCCCTGCTTGTGTTTTTACCTGTCTGTAATTCCCCAGTGTTAGTTTCTTTTTCCCTGTTTTCTTGGTTAGTTCTTAATTTCCCTGTTTTAGTTCCTTTGTCTGTCTCCGTTTTCCTGGTCTTTGTTAATTAGCCTCACCTGTCCTGTGTTAGTCTCGTTACCTCTCAGTATTTTAGTCCCTGCTTCTGTTCAATTCCCTGGTGGTTCATTGTTAGTGTTGTTTGACGTTTGAGTTGTATTGAGCGGTTTCTTCTTCTTCTTACCTGCCCAGGTTTATTATTATTATTATTATTATTATTATTATTATTAAATTTAATCTTTGTTATCCCCTTTAGTTTTTCACCCCTTGTGGTCCTTTGTTTTGTTAGTCCTTTCTTGTGTTCTTTAGTTCAGTTAATAAACCCTGTTTGGTGTTTTGAGCCGCAAGTGGGTCGTCTACCTTTTCTGCCTGCACCATGCTATGCTCCGGCTCCACGGAGTCCATGACGCTGTTATGTGGTAAGGGAGCAAGCTTTGGATGGCAGGTCCGTTCCCAAGGGAGAAATTAAAAAATAATTTTGTGAGCCCTTAAAATACGAACAAAAAGTTTTAAAACCTGTCCTTCCCATTAGCTCGCTTGAAAACACGGGTCATAAACATACATTTCTAACTGTAAGGAGCCACATAAAATCAGTGTGAAATATGAAGAGAATAAGGCAGAGGTGGGCAATCTTATCCGGAAAGGGCCGT
>JAABNX020000044.1:13822794-13841999 GCA_015163995.2 Mormyrus lacerda
TGCCTGCCTGTCTATCTGCCTGTCTGTCTATCTGCCTGTCTGTCTGTCTATCTGTCTGTCTGTCTATCTGCCTGTCTGTCTGCCTGTCTATCTGCCTGTCTGTCTGTCTATCTGCCTGTCTGTCTGCCTGTTTGTATATAATTTTGCAGAATCAAGGCACTTATTTGACAACATATGAGACTAATTCTGAAACAATTTTCAGCACGTTGGAAAATGCTCCTAGTTCTGGGGCTGCAGGGCGAGGTGTCACACAAACACAAACATCAAGGTGCATTTCACAAAATGCCATCGTGTGAAAATGTCACCATGACCGGTGGGGTGTCCCTTAGGTTCTCTGAGCTGAGAATCTGAGAACAACTTCTTAGTTGTAATACCTTATACCTTATTATACTCTATTCCACAAATGTACACAGGACGTTCTTTGAATAAAAGGCAATGATTGTGATCAACCAGTTAGACTTATTACCCAATTATGTTTTTTAGAATATAATTCTAAACTTCCAAGATTTCTGTCTCTAACTAGTTAATTTTGAAATAGTCATAAATTATTACTAATAAATAATCATTAGTACTTGTAAGTCCAAGGTAATCTAGACTGTTTTTTTTAGTTGTGCTTTATCTTAGGAATGACACCGTAACATAAATCTTCAGCACGAAGAGCATGGATTACTGGAGAAAGACATGAGATGTAGACCACCTACAACGACACGGCCATTCAGAGGAGTTTCACTGGAACGAAATCCCAAGGAACACGCTCCTTCACACAGACAAAGGTGAAAATGAAGAATGCTCACATTCCTCAAGCTGGGAGACGAGACGTATCGAAGACGTATCATGCTGTAAGGCACACAGAAAGGGCAACAGGACTCAGGACCCGGCTAAGACAGATCAGTTGGCTGAAGAAACCTGATAAAACTTGTGAGGGTACGCCAGTGCTCGGTTTTTCAAAACAAACCATTCGATGCCCCCCACCCCTGTCACCTCGTGTCACCGTGGTCCAGAGGTCTTACCGGCCCAGAATGAACATCACAGACATTGAGAAATATGTCCTGTGCGCACCTGCCGGCCTGCGGAATATGTATTGTGTTTCCATCACCCGGCAACCCTGGAAGCTATCTGAGGGTTAGGGTCAAAGTTCAAGGGTCACCTTTCAGCTAGCCGCTCAAGACCGCGGCAATGGGTGAACAATGGAAGGAGAGACAGTTCTGCTGGGTCACATCTGAGCATATTGTATATTTTTGTATATCCCAATTTGCACAATTTCATGTATTTTAAAACTTCTATTTTCTTCTTATTTTTTGCATTTCTGTCCTGTGTTGTCTGTTGAATGTATGCAGCAATACTGCCAAGACAAATTCGTTGTGTATGTCGGTGTATATGACCAATGAAGTGAATTCTGATTTTGACGTCTCCCAGAGCACGCTGTCTAT
This sequence comes from Mormyrus lacerda, assembly GCA_015163995.2. Taxonomy (NCBI): domain Eukaryota; kingdom Metazoa; phylum Chordata; class Actinopteri; order Osteoglossiformes; family Mormyridae; genus Mormyrus; species Mormyrus lacerda. Next base: position 13,824,225 of record JAABNX020000044.1, read on the forward strand.
ACAAGCACACAGCTTTGTTAAGCTTGCCATCACGTAGCATGAATGTAGCTGTTTGGGAGTAAATACGCCTTTTTGGCTCAGCGGGTCGGACACTGTGGCTGTGATCAGAAGGCTGCCGGTTCAAATCCCAGAACCAGCAGACTGATTTCACCATCGGGTCCCTGAGCAAGACTTGTACCTCCCCATCATTCTGGGTCCTACTATCTGACCCTACATTCTCAAAATAGTATACGCCGCTTTTGATAAAAGAATCTATTAAATAAATAAAATGTAAACATTGACAAATGTAAACAAAGAAAAAAAAGCATTACAGCAGCAAAATGCAGAATATCAGCAGAATGACTGATTTCATGTGAACTATCTTGCATCAGAAAACCCTGGGAAATGTGTTTAAAGGTACAACAGACGGTTCACCCCCACAAACATTCAGTGGTAAGTTTACTATCCCAGCTGGTCGTCAGTTCTAGATTTTATGGTTGTCTATTAAACATTTAACCGAGGAAAGCTATGAAACTCCAAACAACATTAGTGATCACGACAATAAACTCAACCAAGACGGAAACAACAAAAACATTTCAGATGAAGGCTCAGAGATTTTCCTGGCCTTGATGCCCCATCTGCCCTGCCAGAGAGGTGCAGAGCATGACATTCTCCAGGATCAAGGAAATTTGGACGTATCCTCAGAGCAGGCCACCTTAGATCTCTGCTCCATGGTGAACTAAGGTAAGTGATGAAAGCAGCATTTCCAAGAGAGCAGAAGGCTCAAATCAGCTCATCAGGAATTTGGTTCTGGTCCAGAGATGCACAGCCTCATTCTCCTACTCCCACACTGCAAGCGCACAACCATGAACAGACCCCATCCAATCACATCAGATGTGCTTCATTCCCAAACTGCTTACAGCTACCAGTAAACAAACCCAAAGGTTTGAATTCAAAAGCTGCATTTGCAACGTGCATAAATGAACATGTAAACAGACAGATTAAGAAAGCTCTTGGCCAAGACGCAAAAACTGTAGATCCCACAGGATGACGGGAAGACGTGTAACAACACGCACATCGTTTGCAGAGGTAGATGAACATAAAGCTATATGTTGGGGTATTTAGGAGAACTTTCTGTTCCTGAATTATTAGTGCCAGGCATTTTATAATTTCCACTGAAAAAGTGCCTTTTTATGGGATCCTGTCTACGGGTTCCTCCTTGAATTAATTAGCCAAGCTCTCACTGTCTACGGCAAAACTTTTATGGTGTGTAAAATCCCAGCCGTTACGTCTCAAAATTAAGCGCTTTTTTTCCCACAAATGTACTTTATAGCTCTGATTGCCTGAGATTGAACTGCTGGGTTTTCACCAATTGAACAGTAATTTTAAATCCAAAGTAAAAGCAATACAAAAAGGCCAAATAGGTTTATTTTACACTCTGTTTCCATTTATCGATTCCTACACTACCTGTGACTTTACACTTAAGAAAACAGGGTGGTGTATAAATCTGTAGATGGAGACTCATCATCAGTAGGTCATTGGGTTGGATCACAGTTGGACCCTTGATTAAGGCCATTACCCCACAGTTGCTCTGGGACACTGGATGAGTTCCTGACTCTGCACCGTCACCCAAGGTTTGCTCTCACCTGCATTTGTGCCTCAGGTCCTGTGGAAAGCAGGGATGGGCAACAAGAGAGTTTCCCCAAGGAGACGAATGAAATCTCTAACAATAAATGAATGTAAAGTGTTCGCAGCTGTTTTCTTTTACAATGATAGATCTTATTGCTGTTATGTACTGCTGATGGGTCAAACCACTAGTCCAGACAATATTTCAGGGCCTAAACTCTGATCCTATTTTAATTCAGTCTCTGCCTCTCGCGTCCTTCTGGAACGTGCCATAAGATCAATGACAGGCCAGGCGGCGACACCCAGCCCGCCGTGATAGGGTGAGATAACTGCTAGCGCTCACGTGTGCTTTGTATAGGCAATGGAAATGGAAGCAGATCCCGTGAGGCTCACAGAGACAGGATGAGAGGAGGAAGAAGGTGAGGAGCGGAGGAGGAAGAGAGAAGTGCACCCGGGATAGCAGGAGCGTGTCAGGCGGGTCAGCCACGCGGATCGAGACATGCTGAGGATTCGCGCCCGAGGGGGGCAATCCTCGTAACCCTGGGTTTCTCCTTTTCACGAGGGAAAAGAGAAAGTGAACGGGACTCCCTGAAGCCACGCTGAGCCAGAGGGGGCAGGCACTAGGACCTGCCGGCTCCCAGCCTAGACGGCGGCCAGACACCACCTCTCTAACTTTCAGAACAATCAATTTGCCAAAGAGTGTAGGAGTTGGGCTGCAGTGAATGGTGGAGGACTTGCTGTTTCCAAAGCTGCCAGAAGGAGCTGAGGACTTGGCTTTTGGGGGCTAATCCTGTGGACTATCCTGGAATATTCTGTGCCTTTGCTGAACAGATTTCGCCTTTGCCAGGGAGGCTGGAGGAAAGGTAAGGACCCTTTCATTTCCTTGCTACCTTCTCAATCTGTCCTCCTGCGTGAAGGAAGAGAGAGAGAGAGAGAGAGAGAGAGACAGGCTGTCCCCTACCTGTCCGTGAGGAGCAGGGAGGAAAAAGCACAGCAGACTACCTTAGCACTGAAGTAGCAGAGAATGGGTGATCAATGGACCTGTTTATGCAAAAAAGGTGAAAATCCTTCTGGCATCAAACAGATTGGGCCAACTTGATCATGCCCCAAAATGGGGTACCCCCCCCACCCCCCCACAGTTACACAGCCCCAACCTGCAGATGTCCAGAGAAATCAGTGAATTGGACTGTTTCCTGAGCTACAGGTCTAGGGTAAGGGTGCACTTGGTGTGGGGTAGGGTGGGGGGGGGCTTCAGACTTCAATTGGAAGCAGCCGCCCTATGCCCCCCCCCCCACTACCCCCACCTCTGAGGGGCTAGCACCCTCTGGCTTGTCAGGCTCATCGGGTTACACCCCGCGCTGGGGCTGCTATGCTCCAGAGCACCCTGCACCCCTCCTCACGTTACCCGCTCCCCCCCCACCCCCCAAAACGGCACCGTATGGAATATACCAATTACACGTACCACGGGCATTGCAGGTCACCGCGGGGGAGTATGTGTGTGCCCCCCAATGCGCGTGTGTTTCCATGTCTGTGACTTTGTATACGAGAGCTTCCAGAGGCTGGCATCCACAACTCATTCAGGCAATTTAAAAACCGCCAAAATCACATTCCACAATTCCGGAAGCCACCATGGTTTGTTGATGAAAGGGAGGCGGCATTTATATTATGTTTGTGATCACGACACGTGATTTCTTCTCCGTTTCAAGACGTTCAGGACACCCCCCTCGTCACCGGCAGAGACACAGAGAAATTGTGCCTCACAGGAGGCGTGACGAAAGTGTCCGATCCAAACTGCCCAGTTGTGGGTCACTATGCCAACCTGCGTTCTATATCACCTCGGTGTCGCCCCACCATTGGTCGTATGGTATGAACTCTGATCGTCTACAGGGGCACCGGCAGTGAGGGGAGCCTGCTTGCCGTCTGTCCCCCTCAAATCCTGCGACAGAGTAGGGGGCCCTTCAAGGTCCCCTGGTCCCTCCAGGCTACCCAGAGGGTGCCGAAGACGCGAGGATGCGCGGACTCAAATGCAAATAATACTAAATAAATATAAACAACACAATAATACAAACAGCCCCTTTATTATCATCTGACAGTAGAGGAGAATGGAGGAAAGTCTCTCCCTTCAGAATGATACCTTTAAAAGAAGAAGAAAAATATTTATCTATTTTCCCCCATTCCATAGAAACATGGTCTGTTGCAATTGAAGGATCAAACATTTATCTGAATGTAATGTGAATTAACGGTTGACTTGAAATGCAAACTTATTTTCAGTTGTTATCTTGGGAAATGGAATCCATTTTCACAGGTGAATGAAAGGTGAACAAAAGGCTTTGGGGCATTTTACTGAGAGCTGGATGAACAGGACAAAAGGTGCATTTATCAAAAACGCATTTCAGGTTAAATTAAAATAAGGGAAACAATAATGTTGAATTAATACAGTAAATTAAAATTAAATAGAAAGACAATCACTAAATTAGCATTATTTATTACTTGTTTGTTTTTGATAAGTAGAGTTTATGGGTTAGGTAATGATCTTCCTGAAAATTCAAGATAAGACAAGATAATATGAACTTTACTGGTCCTGAGGGAAATTCTGAGAAAGCAGAGAAAACAAACATATAGCAGGAAATAAAGACGTGCACAGACAGTGAGGACAAGGACACATAGTGCAAATGTCTAGAAAGAAGATAACAAGAAAACAAACAAACAAGTAATCAAAAAATAATAATGAATGAACAGAAGGTTTATGTACAAACTGATAGCGCTGCTGCTGTTTTTATTATCTCTTTTTTTTAGTTGGCCTCTTCCATTTTTTTAAAGTTCTCTAAATATTTTGGCAATAAAAATACACTCAAACTGCAAGTGTGGACATGACACGACACAAGCACAGATTCCACGTTCATTTAATGAGTCCTTTTAAATTCCTCTGCTGCTTCCCGAGTGGCCAGGGACATTCCTTTCCTCGTAGCCGGGAAGAAGACCTTTGTGCAAAAACCTTGACGTAGCTTGACCGTGCCTTCCTGTGCATTCCAGTTTAAAAACTATTCTCTGGGCTTCAGCTGTTGACCCCGGTCTTAGGGAGACATGTGTCCGGCTGGACGTACCTCATCCTGGCTACAAATGACCCTCCTGTTGCAGGGATCCTTTGCCTGTCCCCAAGTTCTTCTCGTTTTGTGTCAGTTCATTTCCATAAATTTATAGGAGAAAATGTTGGGTAGTGGGATTTTGGTATGATGGGCTCTTGCATCGTGTTTGTGACAGTCTCTGCAGAAGGACTGAAGCCAGGGAGATTCACCGCAAACACTCCAATAGGGGACAGTGAGCCCATGTTTTTGTGGTTAGGGAATTTGAATTTCAGATTCTACCCTTCAGCTAAATGCTTCCCTCGCATAGCGTTAGTACGATATCCAGCTGTTTGAACTGGTAAAATGCAGAAGAATGAAGTATACAAGCCATTCTGGGTAAAAGTGTCTCCCAAGAAACTGAATAATAATAATATTATCCGATTAATAATCCATTATTGGCAACAAGAACCCACTGAGTCATATGTTGCATCACTGATGTGTTTTCTCAGTTGCTGTTTCAGTGTTTCTGCTACATTTATGCCCCTAAGCATTTTTAGCACACAAGGATGAGTAGTGATGTACAGAACGCATGTGGCAGGAGCGACATCTGATCACAGATAAACTACTGCAAGGAATTAGCACGTTAAGCCGAGAGGCAAAGCCCCAAGTTTAGCTATTTTGTTTTTTTATGACCAGGAAAAATACACATTTTGTTTTAGTTTTCACATGATACCCAAATAATTACAAACATTTCGTAGCTAAAAACTAAATGAAATTTCACTGTTGGCAGTGGCAGGTTTATTGGCAGAACTACTCAAAAAGTCACTTAAATGGTTAGAAAGTAGAGTCAGAAGATCATAGCCAGCTAGCTGGTAAGCAAAACATGCTCCCTTTTGCATCTCATAGGTAAGGATTGATATGATCGCGTTGATTTAATTTTCAGTGTAGTAGCTGTTTGCAGCCATCACTGTGCCCTAAACTTCAGGGGCCCCACATGAATGTGTAGCTTAGGGACAGTAAACACCTCCAGTTACAGCATGCAGGGTGTTTGTCTATTTGGCGACTTTTGTTATTGCAGTCTGGTGTTCTTCCATGGTTCCTCGTGCTCTTCATCTGAGGTGGTCCACAGGAAAAAAACTGCTTGTCGCAGGTCCTCCACTCACGTTGACTCCTTGTAAATATCGGCATCCCATTGTGCCAGGGAACAGGACGACCAGTCGTAAGTCCCCTCGGAGCCGTTCAACTCTGGAGGGAAGCTGTACATTATTCTGAGGGTTTCTCCGTGTGAGATGATGCCAGAGGACGTTCACTTCTGATGCTGTCAAAGTTTGGCAGTAATGGACCCAACAAGGGTAAGACGACAACTGCTTTAATGAATAGGTAATTCTTATTATTAAGACATAAACTTGCAACAGGAAAAGGAAGCTTACCGACCTAGAATATAAAAGGAAGCTGTTAAGTTTATTCACGTGGACCTGTGTTCGGCAGGTCATGGGTTAAAATCCTGGGGCTGTCAGTGTAATATCCACTTTGGATCCCTTGAGCAAGACTGTTAATCCCAGGTGCTCGAGGGACGCCGGCCGACTCTGCTGTCTGACCCCACACTCGCCCTGCTTGTATGTGGCATTGAACAGAAGTATCTACGATATTAATGTAAATGTCTTCACTCTCCTGTAAACGCCATAGCAACAAATGGGAATAACCTGGCATCGGTTTTGCGTTTTCCGACTCATAGTGGTGATTTGAAAATCCGGCAGGTGTTCCCCATCGCTTGGAGAGATTTGCCTCATGAAAGGATAAAAAATGTTTTTGTCATAAGATGAGTATTAGCGATAATAACAGACATTGCACGCAGAACGCCTCCCACAGCTCAGCAATGAAAGGGGTGATTAATATTCCTGAACATTTTTAAAACGCTTTTAAAAGAGCATGTTAAACCTTGTTCAAAGTGTGATTTATGAAATCGTATCAAAGGAGGCGATCACTTAGATAATATGAGCTTGAAGAGAAAGTACAGCTTGACTGCAGCTCATCAGAATCACCGTGAGGTGTTGTACATGTGCACTGTGAAATGCCTTTTCCACCTGCTTCCAGGATTCTAGAAAAATATAAAGAAAACAATACATTGAATATTAAAACAACAAAGAAAATTAGCAATGACTGCAAAATAAGATAGGTCTAATATCAATAAATCAATAAAACATTAAGGCTACCAACTGCTGTAAAATGAAGATACAATGAAAATTATGTCTTGTGTTTAGTACTGTGTAGGTTTTGTTTAGGGTGATGTTTCAGCGTGGAGTTTGTTGTGTCAGTGATAAGGCATCCAGCGTAGAAGCTGAATAGTTAGTTCCACGTGTAACATCAGGGAACCGTTTCTTTAGCATGTCTCTGACTCATTCTAAAGCAGTATCTGATCAGAGCTGAACCCCTTCGGATACAGAGAGCCAGTGAGTGCTCGTGGATCAGATAAAGGATTTCGGAGCTTCAGTGTGCATGCGAGCGGATCTCAGGACAGCGTACAGCCGGAAGGGTCCCATCTCAGCTTGGTTGCTACTCACATTCTTTTGACTGCAAACACAGACGCTGTATATGCTCATTATTTATAACACCCCACGCATACCATGTACACTCGTGGCCAAAACTATGGAAACACTTCCAGTTTTTAGAGATTGCATAACTTTATTCAGCTGTTCCAGTTACTTATTTTCATCGTACGTTGTTTGACTGTTTATAATCATTACCGCCAATATTCCTGTAAAAATTTGTAAAAAAAACGCTAAAAATCCTAAGTGTTTGCACAATTTTGGCCACTAGTCTATATTACTGTATAGATTTACACCCACAAAGAATTTATTTGTCACACTTGTATAATGTACAGCTGTTTCTTGCATTTTTGGCAGTTTTGCACTTTTAGGTTAGATGCCAAACTGTGTTTCATTGTTTGAGAACTGCAACAAAAGTAAAGTTTAATCTAATCTGAAATAGTCTGATCTAGTGTCATAATTCTAAGAATGAAGATAACTGGTTGGTAGCCTCCACCCTCAGCCACATAAATCACCTCAAATCAATCAGCTAGATGAGGCAGGAAGCAGTGCCGTACGGGTAAGGTTGTTAGGTAATCAGCATTAGGGCATGTTTTCCTTAGCAATACTGACTTTATCTCGCCCTCATAAGCACTGTGAAGCTGATTCACACAGCTAGCATCTTTTTGTTGGTGTCAAAAGCAGGTTTTAGGTGCGTAACTTGGTCAGGATTCGGGCATGTGTCTTTCAGTTGGGCTGTGCAGACATGTTTTGGATTTAGCTGCGTAAACTGTCAGAATCAAAGCCGAAACGCCCCTCCTAGCGTGAGTCAACGGCTGTCCATGCAGTGCTCTAAGCAGGCGACAGGAACATCAGCCCTGACAACCCGTCTCTGGCGTGTCTGCTATTAGGGGGCCAGGCTATGCCCCCCCCTCTGCCCCACCCATAATTCACACAGATTTCCTCTCCTCTGGTTATCTTCTAGATTTTCTTTCTCCTCAGTTTTTCATTGCTGTATTGCATTAATAGTTATGCCCCAATATGGTGTTCTTCTTTTCACTGCCAAGAACATTTGGCCAACTGTGTTAAAAGTGGCTATATACAGTATTCAGCAAAAAGCCTTAGGCAAAGAAAATGACATTTAAATGATCTGCATGTTGGTGTAAGACTCTGATATTATGTCTGTTGAAATGTGTCAACTTCGCCACCTCAAAACCTCTCCTGAAGTCACCCCAGTGTTTGCAGCCCCCATCCAATACACTCATGGATTATTTGACCTGACCACTAGCGCATCTTGTATGGCTAATCAATACCACTCTGAGTTAACCGGTTGAGTAATTACATGAGCTGGTGGTCAGTTTTCACAAATACATGGAGTGGGTGGTTGCTTCTAAGGAGAGATTTGGGAACCGTGTTCACGTCGCGGCGCAAGAAGATATCTGGAGAACAGAGGAAATTCTTGTGTTTTTTATTGTGTCCCTGTTAATTTGCATATGTTATAATTTATATATATATATATGAATATATGAATAGTAATCAAGAAGTACTGTAGAAGATGATTTGAATGCAATCAACTGGCCTCTGTTCCCTCACTGCTTATTCTTATAATAATAAAGCTCAACAGAGAATCAGAGTCAGCCGGTAATCATCAAAATAAAAACTGCTGTAAAATTCTGAAAGTCCAGCAATATGATCAGGGAGAGAAGACTGCTGTTTCTGGGCCCCCACTCAAATATTTCAGAAGCTCAATAAATAGCTATAGCATATAGAGTCAGAAGATGGTAGTTACCTAGCTGGTTAGCAGAACATGCCGCTTCAGCATCTCTTAAATAAGGAATGTGTTTATTTCATATTTGGTGTAGTGACTGTTTTTGGCCAACAGGGGGCCCCCACAGAGATGTGAAGCAGTGATTAACACCTGCGCTGATCACAGAGGAAAAAGGCAGGTACTGTATGCTATCTTCAAAACAGGCTGGCCATACAGACCTTCCTTCCTGTGCTCCACTTGATAGTTCAGGACAAACGTCTGGCACAAACAGATACCGAGGGGCCATTTTTCCAAGAGGCCAAGGCTCATCATAAGAATGCTGTTTATTACAGTCTTATAAACACAATGGAAAAGGACAAGATGTTTGGGTTGAGCCTAAAGATTCCTTTTGCTCCCCTGAAATCTCAGGCCTGCATCTCATTCCGTGCCACTTAAAGGGTGCTTTTCTGATTTAAGGGAGGGTCCCCAGGAAGGAGTTGCTGTGCAGGGTCTCCAAGAGACAAAACACTTTCACTTCTGTCACTGAAATGTTGCTGAATAATAATCAGCCCAAAAGGAGACGGAAGATGAATTAATCACACAGGTCTATGTACCTGTTCTGGGGAAACTTTCCTGTTCTGGGGAAACTTTCCTGTTTTGGGGAAACTTTCCAGGGGAAATTACCTTCATTTCCATCCTTAGTTGCCTGCAGTTTCCCTGGTGTTTCTGATGCGTGTAAAATGTGATTCTGCAGTGACTGTATTACCCTGCAAACAGGAAACGTTCCCAGAACTTCAGTCAATATTATATAAAGGTATTCTCATTGTTGGATGTTACAGTAAGAATGTTCTTACTGTAACATTAATGAAACGGTATTTCCACATTTTACATTTGAACAAAGGTTCTGTCATTGACAGCACTAAATCACTATCACTTGAACATCCTTTTAACGCAAATAATGTTGAAAATAGTGCTTTATAATGATATATTACATGATTAATGTGCTATACGTGCATACTGGGAATGTACAGGACAGCCTTGAACACAAGGCCTCTGACATGTAAGGCTACAGTCTTACCTACTACCAATCACTAGCTTTCATATTATGAGCTTTAATTGAAGTTGCAGTTGTAAAAGTGAAATAATGTTCTGGGAACATCAGGAAGGTTGGACACTTTGAATGTTTTTATTCCTTAATCGTAGCATTCAGTAAACATCCCCAGACTGAAAAATTGTTAGTGGGGTAGACAGGAAAACAGCACTTGTGGTCTCCTAGTGTAGAGATGGGGAATACTTTAACAGCATTCTGAAAGCACGACACCAAAGGCAGGAGCTCTCAGCCTTCCTGGCACCGCGACAGAACTTTTACCATGCTCAGTCGTGACCCGATATTAAATACAGGATTAAATTAATGCTATGATCAAGCACTCAGTGCACTCCATACTCTACAGATAACATACTCTGTACACTACACTCAGCATACTCCGAACTGAACAGACTGCACACTCCATACTCAAGCACAATGTACACTATACAGCACACAGCACACTCCTTATTCCAAGAAAAAAAAACTTTTTTGCGACTGAACACACAACACAATTCACATTGCACAAAAAACACCTGCGCACGTGGAACAGATCTGAACGGGGTGTCTGTTTCATTTTGGAAAAACTCAAAGTTTTGTTAAAAAGCACATGAATATAATTCAAGCAGTTTGTTCAATTTTATCGGTTTGCTTTAAATAATTTCTAAATCCACACTCAGCATCTTTCACACCCCCTTCCCACCAACACCGACCACAGCTTCAGACACATACGTGCGTTTTCATCGCCTTGCTTATACCGCCTGTCACAGCTTCTCCTTAAAGCTGAACAGAGCCACGTAGATGTTCGTTAGTCAGGCGGCCATAAACACAGTTGCCAAGCAGAGGGACACAACGAGACAGAGCGACACAGAAAGCCGGTGGCCGCTTTGTTCTGCACACGTGTGCATATTTTAACGCAGCAGCCAAAGAGCAGTACGCATGCAGCCAGGCTGAAAAGGCAGCAGATTCGTTTCTATCATTTATCTGCCTGCTCGGTATCCAGGCCAAGTCTGTGTTTGTTTGTCAAAGCGGCTCGTAGTTACAATCTTCCCGCACTGCTCCGCATACGTGACTGACAGTTGTGCGTTCCGAATCGGGATAATCAGCCTCATTGTTCATATGATGCGCTGCTGTCTTTGAAAGTCTGCCAGCATTCTCAATCGGCTGCTAATAAAGTTCGTGTAGGATGAAAATAAAAGCTTCCCGCAGACTCTCCCAGCTCCGCTGGGTAGAAGCAGGATGGGTATGTCCGTGCAGAGCGTCTCATCCCAGCGTGGTTCTTATACGTTTTGCTTCGCTACCTGGATGCAGAAGGTCATGGCAACGAGAGGATCCGACGTTAAATTCTCCTTCGCCGCTAGAGCGTTGGGATGCAGACCGGTGATCGTGCAGGAATCGTCGGACTTTGTGACAAAAAAAAATAATGTGTCAGTCTTGCTAAAAATATCAAACATAGTAAAAACGCTCATCCTCTGACGACACCTGTGTGGCAATATCAGGAAGCGTTCTAATGAGTAACCAGCTTGCAAGGTTAATGAGTTATTTTAGACGTCAAGGCGGTTTTCAACAAATTAAAATAAGAAGGATTTAATAATACAGGTTAATTGGGTAGTACTGATGCTTCATGTCTTCATGGTTGTGGGTTCAAATCTCACCTATACTGTGTTATCTCCCCTTGCCATACTCTGGTTTCTTCTGCAGTCCAAAGGCATACAGCTAAGATAATTGGTATCTCTAAATTCCTGCTTGTGTGTGTGTGTGTGCGTGTGCCTCATCGGAGTGTGTGGAAGATGGATATACAATAATAATTGATCCATCTTCTAACTATTCATCTTGGTCAGGGTCATAGGAGGTAGTGTGGAGTACACACTGGATGGAATGCCAGTCTATCACAGAGCATATAATAATATCACATCATATAGGTCTGCACAGTGTACCCATGATCAGAAGGCTGATGGTTCAAATCCCAGAATTTCCAGGGCGATTGTCCATAGCTAGACCCAATTGCTCTAGGGACTGGCTATCCCTGCTTCCAATATGGGGCATTGCTTTAGAAAAGAGTGTCTGCTAAATTAATATGTATAAAATACAATGCCAATAAAATAAGCTAGCAGTATTGCATATGTGGTGCATGGAGAGAGCAGCCTTTCTGCATCTGAGCTGCTGAGGTTTCTAGGTGGTCGGGGGTGTTTATAAACAGGCAGATATCCTCTCCGCTGGCGGCCCTGGGCGGTAAGTGACATGGTTTACAGCAGCGGCAGAACTTTACAGCCGGCTAACCAAACATGGCTGCAAACTGCCTGTATAACGGCTCACATTAAACACCTGTGATCAGGCTGGTCTTTAACATGCATGCGTGTGTCCGTATGCCTGTAACAGCCTGCATTTAAATGCCTCTGATTGGGCAGGTCTTTAACATGCATGTGTGTCTGTATGCCTGTAACAGCCTGCATTTAAATGCCGCTGATTGAGCAGGTCTTTAACATGCATGTGTGTCTGTATGCCTGTAACAGCCTGCATTTAAATGCCGCTGATTGGCTGGTCTTTAACATGCATGCGTGTGTCCATAAGCGTGTACCGGCCTGCATTAAATGCCCATGATCAGGCTCATTTTTCGCACGCACACGTGTGTCCATACGCATGTAGCAGTCCCCTTTACAGTAAGTGCCCGTGATCCTGTTGGCTATTAACATGCACACGTTGTGTCTGTATGCATGTAACATCCCACATTAAACGCCCATGATAGGACCAGTTTTTAATATGCAGACATGTGTCTGTACTAATTAACAGCCTGAATCTAATTCCTGTGGTCTGGTCGGATATTAAGATGCACATGAGTGTCTGTATGCGTATAATGGTCCACTTTAAACATCTGTGATCAGGCTGATTTTTGCTGTGCACATGGCTGTGTGTGTGCTGTAGGTCCCCAGTGCTTTAAGCTGGTTCATTAACCCTTATGGCTCTTTCTAACGTGGTTATACCAGGAAGCTGCTCTGTCGTAGCAGTAAAACACCACTGAACGAACCTCTTCGTAAATATTTAACTATTCTTGTAGTGCATAGGGTCCTGCAACGTTAGCTAATGGTTATTTAACTTGCTAATGGTTGGTTCCCGTGCTGTAAGAGTACAATATTTCAGTCCAGCTTTAAAATAACACACATAAACATATTTAACTTCTTGTACATAGGGTCCTGCAATACTAGCTGACAGTTATTTAATTTGTTAATGGTTGGTTCCTATCCTGTAAGATTAGAGTACTTTCATGCGGCTTTAAAACAGCATACAACAGAAATATTTAACTGTTCTTGGAGTACGAAGGATCCTGCAACATTAGGTCACTGTTATTTAACTTGCTAATGGTTGGTTCCTGTGCTGTAGGAGAGGAATACTTTCAGTCTGGCTCTGAAAGAACGTACAGTAGCTTAAACAAGAGCTGTAAAGCGAGAGCCCATGTTCTGACAGGCAAATGTAAATGGTGGCACGTTTTGTGGAATGTCAAGTATGGAAATGGTGTAATGACATTAAATGCTGTGAGGGAAATTCCTTCCAAGGAGGACGTGTAACACATCAGCATCCATACAGTGCCATCCCACCCCTCGGCCACCCCAGCACCGCTTTCCTGCCATTTCTGCTCCTCATTTGTCTGCAAAACTCAGAGATTGGTTGCAGTTTGTACTTTTTACGGCTCAGTGGAACAGGACTCCGTACCTCTGGTTGCACTTTTACCAGTTTGAATCCCTGGGACAGCACAGTGATGTCATTGTTGGGTTCCTGAACGAATCTCTAAACCCCAAATTTAACTGGGGGGGCTGCATGCTGACTCACCCTGTGCTGTAACCCCCCAAGCTTGCTCTCACCTCTATGTGTGTCTCATGTTGAGCAAAATGGGGTTCGTGAAAACGCTCTATCCACATAGGAATATAGGGATGAAGGAAGTATCTCTGTTTCTGAGGTATGTGATGCAGAAAAAGACTGGGCTTATTCATCAAATGCCATATTAACTTGGATGTATTTCAGCAAAAGTGCAGATAAAAACGCAGACAGAAATCAACACAGCAGTTAATCTGGTGACAGTAGGCTCACAGTGGGAGGGGCCTTTTTTAAGGTCTGCCAGTGAGATCCGGAGGACGTTGTGACGGAGATGGAGGCTGGGTCTTCGGCCCTCTGCTGAGTCACACGAGAGGATTGGCCCTAAGCAGCATGCGGATCATCCAATGACGCAGCATGGTACTGGCAGCCCCTGCCACTGCTTGGTCAGCTGATGGGATTGGCTGTTGTAGGGCAGCCGGGAGATGGGGACATCACTACAGTGAGTTTTTCGTCACCTGCTAAAAGGGGTTTCACCACCCACGAGACTGAGGTTACGAAATGACTAACTCCATCTTTAATGTTAATTTAGATTACAAAAACAGACATATTATTTCTCACCTGTCTGAATATGTGCTCTGCGATAGCCTGGCATCTCACCCTGGGTGCACCCCAACTTTGTATGCTGTGCTGCCCGATTTTCCTGCCAATAATTTCTGTAACAGGAGACTTGCAACTCATTTGAAGATGCTGCATACAGTTTCCATGTCCAGAATACATTTTAAAGCAAAAATGTTGTTTTTGCTACCCACTGAGCCACTAATTATACTTTGTTTAATAAATTAATAATGGAAAATACTAAATGCTAAAAGCCTCTATTACTGCCATGAAACTGCAGTATCACAGGGTGAATGTGGTCGCATGGTGATTTCTCCCCTCCTGGGTTGTGGTTTTGAATCCCGCCTCCAGACTCTGAGTGGAGTTTACGCTGTTGTGTGAATTTTCTCCTTTATCTATGTGCCCTGTGACTGTCAGGTGTCCCCTGCCTTATGCTGTCTGGGATAAATTCCAGATCCCCCACACACGCAGGACATTAATCAGTAAATGAGGGGCCCTATAGATGTTATACAAACTGAACAAGCAGAAACAGTAAAATGAAATGCTCCCGGAGGAGTTAAACTGCAGTTATTAAGCTGCGGTAGCAGCTTGGAGCAGGAGTACCTGTTACGATGATGTCAGGCGAATGAATGATCACATGACCTCACAAATGATCAGAATACTCATTCATAAAATGGAAATGCACAAGAATATCCTGAAAATATTCTTCATCTGCTTCAGCTTTTCCTTTGTACAGTTTTGTTAACAATTTAATTCAGTGGCGCTGATATATCTATAACTGATCTATAACAGCCAGCGCTATTTTGACTGTAACCTACACTGAAAACTATATGGTATTTCATTCCTTTTTGAAAAGTTGCTTAACGTATATTTCTCCTGTTGATGCTCAGATTAGATTGCACACTACAAAAAGTCCAAATCCAGAAGTCTACTAGTGTTTTGTTGGCCAGGTTCCAAACGCTCTCCTTCACATGCTTGGTAATTGGCCAATCAAAGTTCGAGTTCACCGCAATTCATGCAGGAGGAAGCTGCAGACATCAAAACACACATGCCATGCTTATGACTGTTGGTCTGAAAGTGAATCTAAAACCTAAAATCCATCCATAAATTGTGAGAATAGACAGCTTGATTTGTAATTAACTCCCTATGAAATCAAGTTCTCTGATGCCTGCTGGTTTGTGGCAGTGTGACGGCCTTACCTGTACAGACCCACTCAAAAAGTCACTTTGCCCATCCCACTCTAGGTAACAGTACTTGCTGCTTCAGATTGTCCTAAATAAGAATACATTGATTTAATATTTAGTGTAGAGACTGTCTGCGAACGACAGGGGGGGCATTCAAATGTGTGGTTTGAGAGGCGGTAAACAGCACTGAAGCAAAAACCCCTGTGATTATGCTTGGACCAAATTTGCCATCTCATTCAGGAACTGTTACGCATAGACAGAGAAGATGGATGAGAATGGACTGGAGAGTCAGAAAATGGGGGCAGCATCCAGAAAGAGTGTGAAATATATAAAAAGGTGTGGAGTGATTGAGACATGCACATGCGTGTGTCATGATAGCAGCCCAGAAAGCATCATTTAGAGCAGAGTTTGTCCAGAGCTGTGTGGCTCAGTGAGTTAGGATGTCGCTATGAGCTGAAGGTTGCTGGTTTCAATCCCAGGCTCAGCAGAGTTTTGTCATCTTTCAGTTCTTGAGCGAGACCCATTGCCCCCAGTTGCTTCAGGGATTGGCTGACCTGCTTTCTCAAAAATATATGTCTCTTCTGGTAAAAGCGTCTGCAAAATAATGGAAATGTGCATCTGAGGAATGGCAGTGTGGCTATCAGAGGACAGCCCACCCCTCTGCCTGGCAACTGCACAGCTGGAGCAGTTTAAACAGCACTAAGACCCCGACTGCCCTCTGTGCTGAGTTGGGGGTGGAGGGGTTCCGGCAATTTCCAATTTCCATCACCACGGGTGAGCAGCGGGGCATCTCCATGTGTCAGACCCTTAAGCAAATTGATGGTAGGTGGGCTCACATCTCTCTTGTGTGGCTCCCTAATCGCCCCGGTTGTGTCAGCAGCACCTGACATGGGGGGGGGGGGGGGGGGGTTTGGCATTCGGAAGCATGTCTGTTAGCAGGACTCTCTGGGTGTGTCAGTTGCAGTCCAGCCTGGCACTGGAGCAATCGAGTGTTAAGGGCCTTACTGAAGGGGCTAATGCTGACATCACTTGGGTGACCCTGGCTTTTAAACCAACAACCTTCTGATTAGCGCACACACCAACAGGAAGCCTGTGTCGGTTTACATCACTCCCTTTCAGTGAACATTCCCACTCACAATGGCGAGGGCGACCCTGAGCAAAACAAAAAGGCGCCAAAAAGAAGATTCTGGAATTCTGGACTTTTATAAAATTCTTTCCCCACTCGAGTTTATCCCAAAATGTTAAGCATGAATAAAAATTCCGGCGACATCATTACATTGAGAAATCTGGAACTCTTTCAAAGTACAAAGGGGTATACATTCAATTACATTCAAAAAAACTTTTATCTCACTGTCCAGAAGACAATGACTTCATTGTCTCCGCCGAATTGCATTGGCAAATGACCTCCCATCTGCCTCTGTCAGCATTACCTCACATTTACACATTTCATTCATTCACACACATCCAACAAAGAGATTTTTCATTTTTACTATCCATATTGCTGTTGTCTTCCAGACAAAAATCATTGCTAATCATTGTGGCGTGTGTGTATGTGTGTGAAGCTTTTCTGTCCTTCATGAATTCCTGCCCTGAGGTATAAAACAGCAAAGCTCCAATAACTGTTCTCCTACTAAATCACTGAAGTGACGGTTAGTTTCTCCCGGTAAAATATCAAAGCTCTGACTGTTAGCTAGAGACATTCTGGGCAATCCCAGGTTTCCCATAATCAATCTATACACCAAGACAGGTCTGACTTTCAACAGGTTTTGTGTGTGCTGTGGGAAATATTTGATAATGGCAGGTGCGAGATCTATGTAGTAAAATTTGCAGTCATTCATTATAGTAAATAGACAGAGCAGCCATGGATGTTTTTAAACTGCCTCCAAGATAAGTGTGCTGAGTGGGTGGGTGTGTTATAGTTATCACACAGTATTTATAGCTAAATTAAAGTAAATGCTTTGATTTTGGCTCAGGGATCTCCATGGTAAACTGCCACCCCTCCCCTCCCATTAGCTCCTGGTCATGATCAAGGAGCATGTGCTGACAGGGACGGGTATGGGGTGGGGGGGGAGGGGGGGTTAGCGCGGGGTTTAGCACACTTAGCACGTCAGTCACAGACAGCCCCGCGGCCATGGTGACA
>JAABNX020000044.1:13844015-13856686 GCA_015163995.2 Mormyrus lacerda
ATTTTTTTTATTTTTTTTGGGGGGGGGGGGGGTCTGCTTTATGCTTTTTTTGGTGTGGGGGGGGGTTATCTTGCTGATTGAGCTCCGTAACACGGACCAGCCTTCAAGCAGCTCCAGTGTGCATGGTAAGTCGCTCCCAGCAACACGAGTCCCCCGGGGGCCCGATGGAATCAGACAAAGCGCTCCGTTCATCCCTGGGGGCCCGATGCCAACGAATGGGCCCGGGGCCTCACCCGGGGGGGGGGCAACTATCGGAGTGACATTCAAAACCCAGCGGTGGCCCCTGATAAAGAGCGACCCCTCTGATAAAAAGCCCGGGGTTCGGCTGCTGGGGTTCAAGTTTCCGGGGGGGTGGGGTGGGGGTGCGGGTTTTACCATATGAATGTCAGTTCGGCTTCAGCGGCGATGGGCGCCTCAGACTGGGCTCCTTTGTCTGCCCCGCCGCCCTCGGGCTGTCGGTCGCCGCGTTCCGCGTTCAAAAGACCACCTCCATTAGGCCTAATGAGGTCAAGGTCGCGTCGGTGGGTGGTCATGCTGTCGCGCACATGGGAAGAGACGCAAAACACTGGCCATCCACTAGGGGGCCCCCCACAAGGCCTGTGCTGTTTTGCCATTTCCTTTGATAGTCAAATACTCACTGGGGTGTAAGATCTTAAAGCCACCTTTGAAACATTAGCAGTGTGAGATGCATAAACCGCCTTAACGGCACAGTAGGGCACGCTCCACATTGTCACAGGGGTAAGGGGAGCGTGGTTTGTGTATACCCATTGATATCATCATCCCTGCAGCATGCTGACAATGATTCGCGCAATAAAAAATAGATCGGAATGCCTCTCCTGGTGGCATGTGTGGCTCAGCAGGTGTGGCCTGTGATCGGAAGGTCATTGGTTCAAATCTCGTGCTTAGAGTTAGAGTAACCATATCACTGTTGGGCCCTTGAGAAACACTCTTAACCCATGAAAGATGCTCTAGGGCTTCTGGGTGGAGGGCTGAGCCTGCACTCAGACCCTGAGGTTCACTTTCACCTCTACATGTGTGTGTATTACCTGTACTTATTGTTATACTTATGATGGCACCAAATGCTGGCAACAGGCTTCCGAATCCCACGTGCGATGTCGCTCTTGTGCTTTATGTGCCTAAAGATTCGCCGCTCCCTTAAAATATCCACCTGTGTGAGACTTGAACCGGCTTGAGCTGGATTATAGTGCCTCCAGGAAGGTAAACAGAATCCATAACTCGGCGGGTGAGACTTTATCATCACATGGTGATGAATGAGTCGGCGACGGGGCTGTTTTCTGGCAGCCGTGAGGCAGGGACGAGGCGTGTCAGCTGCAGGAAGTCAGTAACAGCCACCCCCCGAGGGACACCTCTCGGACATCCACCAAGGACTCATCCTCCACACTGACAGATCCCTGTAGGGAGGTGGTACAGCCATATAACCGTGCTGCTGAAGCTCTGAGCATAATACTCATCAAAATACTTGAAGAGCTACTTCTCACTCAACCGTTCTCACATACTTTATCATATTTTATCTTTAACTGATATAGAGATCCTGAATCAGAGCTCACAGACTTATATAAATCCCATTATTTCATCATCTAAAAAAGCTGCCTCCATCCCTCTCCCAGAAGATCCCCAGGCCGATTGATTGCTTGCTTGCTTGATTGACTGATTGATTGATTGATTGATTGATTTATTATACCACTCAGATTATCTGGCAGTGTAACAGAATACATTTAAAGATTATCTCTGGATGCTAAAAGAGGGACTTTTAAGAAATAAAGATCTAGGTAACACTGTGCCTTGGAGCAAAACTGAGGAGGATCTTGGAGATAGTGGTAATACTGTCTATTGTATGCGTCACACCAACGGAATGTTGACTGACAGGAAATCTTGAGGGGGTTAGGGTGTGTGTTTATATTGTTGTAAATAATTATATACAATTCATGTAGAGTGCATAACATGTACTCTCCAAGTCATTGCATCACTCTTGGGTGGAATTTTACTCTGATGGGACTCTAATAAACACATGGAAGGAGGCACAGACGAAAGGCATATCCTGCAGTGTGAAGCTTCACTAGGCAATGCTGAGACCGACGGTGTGAATTTACGGCAGCAGCAAGCCATGAGAATGTGGCACTGTGTTACAGAGCAGCGGCCTCACCGAAGGCTTCATACACGACCTGCAAATGTGTTTTATGGAGACGTCAGGTCCATCGCTGGTAAATACAGAGGGTAGCACTTTGAGGTTCTGAGCAGATGTCGCACATTCAGCAGACAGAGTTCAGCGGAGGACATTGGCCAACCGCCTCATTTTATAGCGTCTCTGTATATATATTCTGTGTATAAATGTGTTTTCCAACATTGGTTCTTCTCTCCCCTTGGGAGTATCGCTACGCCGTTACAGGTCTGGGTTGCATTTCTGTGATATTAATGTTCTGGTTGTGACTCTAAAGTTCAGCACATCACTCTACCATCTCTGCTTCTTGTTAGGGGTGTAAAACTCCACGACGGGGCAGACAGATCCTGCATCTCTCCCCTTCAGGCGTCCACCAACCCTTTAGTGCGTAATGTCCCACATCAGTGTCACAAAAACCCAGAGAAAACTCCCACGGCTTCCAACTGAGTGACGGGAGAGCTACTTAATACGGGGTGCGCGTTCATTTCCTCTTTATACCACCCCCCCGCCCCGAGCCATCCAGGTTTACCATGGGAACTCAACTGACTTGTCTCAGCCTTCTGTTACTAATCATTGAGTATTAGATTTAATTCATTCTCCTCGCTGCAATCTTACATTTGAAAAGCAGCAGTAGGCGGTAAATATTTTTTCCTTTGGCTGCTCCTGATGTTTTCGTGATCCTGGGTGAACCTGAATATTCATACTTGACTGTACTTCTGTTCTTATGTCCCCGTTTTCCACCGTCTTCCATTGCCAAGTACCGAGGATGGTATAAATCTGTCCTGTGCAGGCTCATGGGATTCTCAGCCTGGGCACAGGGTGGGGAGTAATCCAGGGTGGGGCGCCAACCCATTACAGAAATAAAGCTTAATTTCATTACAAAATGCACCTTCAGTTTCTTTCACTCCCCAAGGTTGTATTTTCCCATCTATTCAATTACAGCGATTGGTTTTATTAGGGATCAGTTGCATATCTCAGATATCTCAGCTGCATCCTCACCATATGAGACCAATCCCATAGTTCACTGCTCCCCGAGTTTGTTCTTGAAAGCCAAATTAGCAAGACCAGTCTTGCCAAGACCATAAGTATGGTCTTTGCGTTCTTGGCATTGAGATTCATCCCCTGTCTCTAATGCTGATTCCTAACGTTGAGATCCATTCACTTCTTTTTCCAATGGGACTGACTCTGGAGAAGGTCTGGAGAGCTTTAGGGGGTAAGAGGCAGCAGATATGAACTGAGATTTGTAAAACAGGAATATGTGTCTTAGCAGTGTAGTTAGTATACAGTAAATGTGACTTGAGGTTTGTACTGATGGCCCCTGTAGTTATAGAGTAAATTGCTCTTATTGTTAATGATTTATCAAATTAATGGATATTGCCCCTCAGTTTAAATTTTTATCCTGCACACACACGTTGTTCAGTTTACACCCATTTATGGATCTGGGTTCAGGCTCAGTTCTCGGGGACATGTTCTCCTCAGAAGACGCTCCAACATTTTCGTGAAAACTCATGGTTATTGTGTTCATGGTTATTGTGTTCATGGTTATTGTGCTCATGGTTATTGTCATCACACTGCTTGCTCTATCTGTCTGTGCTTCCTCTCGACACATGCAGCTTAATTCTGTTGCCTTTGAAGCAGGAAGAACATTAAATCTGCGAGATTAACAGAGTTTCTCGTGTGATGTCAGTAGGTGACTAGAGGTGGGGGGGGCGGGGGAATGAGCTACATTTCCATGGAGGGGTGACTCGTTCTGGTCTTTTTCCCCTGATTCTCCTCGGTGCCTCCTGAGTAATGTCTGCTTCCCTGGGAAGTGGTGTCTTGTTGTACATAAAGGTGCCATTTTGGTGCAAAACCCTGGGAATCTTTCATTGGGGGAGAAATTTGGCTCACACAGTGTAACAAGTGTTGGCGTGACGAGGGGGGAGGAGGTCTGCTGGAAGGTCAGGCATGACAATACCCCTATCTGCTTGTCCGTCCTGAAGATGACAGTAACATGTGAGTGAGGTGTGTATGTCCTCATCAGTGTACTTCTTGTTTCTGGGACCCCACTTAAAAAAAAGTCACCCCTCCCAGAAACAGTAGAGACAGGAGGCTAATAGAGACAGGAGGCCCTAGCCAGCTAGCTGGTTAGCAGAACATGTGCTTCAGCGTCTCCTAAATATGGAACACGTTTATTTCACATTTAGTGTAGTGACTGTTTGTGACCAACAGGGGGCTCCCAAACCACAGGGGCCCCATGATTTGAGTGCTGGCAAACACCAGCAATGAGCAAAGCAAGGTGAAGTACGCAGCCACTGGCTTGGCATGTGCATTTCTCCCAGTCGTTGGGTAATATCACAGTTTCTTAACATCTGTATTCTTGCCCCTGATGCTAAATGCCCCCCCATACACCCACCATGACATTTGCTCCTTTCCGTGTCCTTGTGTGTTTTCCTCCCACTGTCTGTGTTTATGATTCTCCGTGTCACTTCTGTTCTTGTCTCCCCTCCTTTCACCGATGTTCCTCCCTTCCTCCCCCATGGATGTGATCTCATCTCCCCCCCCCAGTGGCTGTAGGAGTAGGATCCATGCTGGCGTAGCCGTCATGTTCATTCTGAAGTAAACAGGTCTCAGTGATCCAGTTCCCCTGTGAAATCCCTACATGCTAATGAATATACATCCTTGCCTCATTGATACACAAGGAATCGCGGGTAAAAATAAATCTGTATGTACCCAGCTTCCATGGTCGCTGTTTGGTAAATGTATGCTGACTTTTGCTAGTTGCTTATAATCTCAGATCTCTGGAATTGCACCCAATAAAATACACAACCCATACAGTACATTGATAAAATTCTCAAACCTTTTCGGAAACCCCTCTGGTCATATCCATATACAATGACGCTCTGATCATTTCAGTGTAGTAACTATACTCGGTTTCAACTTTAGATATTTCAGTGCAGAAACTATGTTTCAGTTTTAAAACTTTACTCTGCTTATTTCAGTGTAAAAACTATACTCAGTCCATTTCAGTTTTAAATATATACCAGTTTAACTGTCTTTGGACAGTAGGAAGACGCTGGGGTACCCGGTTTTATATACCTGACATAATATACATTCATTAACACGCAATGAAGATCATGTTGACATAATAATGTTTAGTTTTAATACTCATTATTCATTTCATCTGATACTCAGACTCATTTAGGTCGATACTCATTATTACTTTATTTGATATGTTTGCTTTGTATTGGCATGATGCTGCCTGGGATCGGCGACCCTGACCAGAATAAGTCACTAGAAAACGGATGGATGGTTCACACCTGGTCTTTTGCTACTCTTGGCTTTATCTTGCGACGTTATACAGGGACATACATGGTGTGTGTGTCGCATGTATAGTAATTGTGCTTTGGTTTACTCACGGCAAGTCGCTCTTTCCGCTGCGTCCCAGGGAGCCGCAGTGAGGGGGGGGGAGAGCCCGAATGGCAGACGCTTGGGGACCAGCCTGCGTGGGACGGTTGCTCTAGGAGCCTACTGGAGGGGCAACACTTCACCTGGAGAAACTAACAGGTAGGCAAGAGCCGGGGTCTGAAATTTTACAACGTATGAATCAAACGAACAAAAATACATCTCGTGCCAGTGGCTGTATTCCCAACACAGACTGCAGGGGGCGCTGTTATGATGGAACAATCTAACCACTCTCACTGCATTAGTGGCACTCTCTTCTCACCCACATCACAGACTGCATAACCTTGAGTGAAGCAATGCTACGATTCTAGCTTGTTTTCTACTGGTAGCTGAATTATGAATCCCAGCAACGAGCTGATATTCGGTTATCAAGTCAAGTCTTTTCACGGTACATCCAGCAGCAACAGCGATTGACTGATCCCTAATAAAACCAATTGCTGTAATTGAATAGATGGGAAAATACAACCTTGGTATGGAAAATGGGTGGAGGGATGAAGCTGTATCTGCTATTAGATAAGTATTAGAACAGGTACATTTTATTAGCTGTCACATATCCCATCATGCTTTGCTTTTTAAAGACACACAAACATACAGAGGTGAGACTGAAGCTTGGGGTCTGAGCACAGGGTCAGTCGTCCATGCAGCCCCCCAGGCATTTTTCAGGGGGTTAAGGGCCCCGATCAAGGGCCTCGCAGACGTACGGCTCCTGTACCGTGCGCAGGATTTTAGGCCTAATTTGCTTTGCCGCACATCGGCCTCCTACCTTTTCTCATGGAATCAAGAAAAAAACTGATGAAAACAAATCTACACGTGACATTAATTGTAAGATTTATGGAGGTTTTGCCATGCAAATAACATCCAAACATTGCGTGTTGAAAACTATAAAAGTAGACAAATGTCAGAGATACGTGACAAGTGCACAGGAAAAAAAGGCGAAAAGGCTATTGTGCGTATCTGCCTGTCAGTGTGGGAACGACCTGCTGCGTGCTGCGACACGATTCGCTGCCCTGAGGGACGTGTCACATGGCAATGGGGCCAGTAGACTCCCTATTGGCTGTTCAGCTTTTTCCCCTCAGCATAATTACCCTGGCTTATGTAATGCCCTTTTTGTACTTTTCATTTCTGATGAGAGAAACCCCCCCCCCCTTTTTAAATACTGTATAGTTTCACCACTGAAAAAAAAAACAACAGAAAAAAATTATAATGTTCTTTTCACTTGGGTTCTTGTTCAGTTTCAATTAATTTATCCAATGAATATCCCTTGCAAACAGAGGTACTTGATAAGCTTTGCAATGTTTGCCGCACGATAATTTATTCAATTTTGTTTTGTTTGTGAGGCTGAGTGGTTTAGGACGCTTGTGGTCACGGGTTTGAATCCCGTGGTTAACAGACCCATGCCTTCATTGGGCTTGTAGGGTCCAGGGGAGCTGCATGCTGGCTGACCCTGTGCTGTGACCCCCCCCCCCCCAAGCTTGATCTCACCTGCATGTGTGTCTGTGTGTCTCACAGAGAGTAAGATGGTGTCGGTGAAAAGAGAATTTCCCCATGGGGATGAATGAAGTGTCACCATTATGTTCTATATTCCATTCTATCAAGGTAATAGTCAGTGTAACATGTTTATATAGAATGAAAGTCAAGAAACATATACCACCTTTTGCAAATACGTCCATATTTATAACACACTCAGCATATCACATTCATAAGCTATTTAATTTTCACACACGTATGCAGTATATTGTACAGCTGTTTGCAAGGGCGTTGCTAGACAGGTGTCCCTCATCCCCCATTAGCCATATGATTTGAGCGTGAGATTTACACAAATACTGGGCCATGCCCATGCCTGTTGTGGCACTTTTCACTATTTTCACTTTCACTGCATGTCAGTGCCTGAGTGCTTTGCCTGGTTACAGTAGAGTTGAATCTGATCGGTGATACAGTTTGTGCAGCTGTTATTTGTGATTCTGTAGGCAGCGTGACCCGATGACACTCCATCGCAAAGAGTTTGTGAAAATGCTACTGCAATCTCTTTTCAAAGAGATTCCTTCCTCCAGTCCCGCATTCCTGGTCTCCCTAAATATTCTATCAAATCCACCATCCCTTCGTTCACGCTGACCCTGTGTCCTGCGCTGCATTACCAGTAACCCCACACATATCTCCTGCCTCTGGTTTCCCACACTGGGAAGCTCCTTAGCATTTCCACTACTGTTAGCTTTCTGGTTTTTCTGCTTTTTGATTCCCTCTGTAAAAAAATAACAATAAATCACCATAAAGGCCTTCGTGACAACTTGTAAAAATTTTACGTGAAACTTGATTAATAGATTGACCTATTACTCTAAATACAAAATGCTACTACGTAAAAGTACATTATTTTATTGGTATAATAAATAGTGTCAAAAAGCATATTAATGAATTCCACTTAAGGAAACGGCCCACAATATACATTCATTAGCAATTCAATATTCTGCCATTATGAAATGTAGAGTTGGTGACTCTGCTGACATTAGCTAAATGAAGAGTACATGGGAGATGTAGCAGGCATGTGAGCAATCCAGTCAACACCCATGGAAATGCATTTTGCTAGGAATAAATGGTTAAAACCTGGCATTACTGAAACCCAGCTGTGAGAGAACGTTGGATCTGCTTTGACTTTATTTCAGTTGTGCATTTTTGTGGCGACTAATGTGAACATTTTGACCTTATGAACTGTGTAAGTCAGTCTTGGGAATGTAAGGTTTGCTACAACCATCAAAAGGCAACAGACAGCATGACCACATGCTTCAAAACAGTAACGCGAGGGCCGACTGCGACGGGCACCTGACCGTCGGTGAAGGAATCACCAGGAAGCAAATCACTCTGCGGCGTCAAATTTGCATGAATTACAAATTATTCATACACATATTCTTCCTGTCAGTATCTTTATTTCAAACCCATAGTCTGTCAGAGTAAAATTTCAAAAACAAAGTGTTCTAAAGATAATCAAAATCTTTTAAAAAGCATCAGATTTGAATCCCTACATATTAACATTTGGTATGGTCACCTTTTGCTGAACAAGTAGTAGGTAGTGACCAGCTTTTTACACTCTAGGAGTGAATCTGGCCCATTCTTTATTGGAGGCTTGTTCAGGCCCTTCAGATTGGTTGGATATCACTTGTTATCTGCAATTTCCAAGGAAAGCTACAGGTTCTCTATGGGATTTAGATCTGGACTTTAACTTGGAACCTTTAGATGCACAGCACTGTAATACCCTGTAAAGCACTGAGAATTATGAGGGACTAGAAAAGTCTTGGATGTCACCCAGAGGAGTACAATAAAAACTGACAATCCCCATGTTCTTCAAGTAGTTGTGGCAACAGTCCCAGAATCCAGCCATCACGAAATGTCAGCTTCCACCTGAACGGGGGTGCCTTTTTGCTCCTGGAAGTTATATTCACACAAAAATGTTCTAAAAATGATTAGTTCAGAGAGATAACCAACTTGTACCAACTTTTAATCTAGATTTGGACAGTTTAAAATTTAAAGTGTAGTATTATGAGACAAAGTTAAGGATATTTTCAGATGTTATGACTGGCTATTGGATGTCTTATCAGAACATGTGGTTAGCTATTGGCTATCATATCAGGATGCATGGTTAATGACTGCTTGAACCGCGAAGACATCTAACTGGCTACCGATTCTCTTGGCAGGACGTGTGCCCATGAGGTCGTCAACGCTGGCCCTATTCTTCCTGATCAGCGTCCAGGCTGTAGCGCACATCGGAGGGGACGCCCCGGAGACCAACGGGCAGAGCATGGCAGGGCCCCTCAGGACATCCGCTGGCCCCAGCGCCCCAATGGCCAGCCAACAACAGCACCAGGACTCACACCCCATTCCCATAGTGGACCCCAAACTCTTCAACAAGCGGCGCTACCGCTCACCCCGGGTTCTGTTCAGTGCCGTGGCCCCCGGCCCCGAGGGAGAGGGACCGGGCCCTCGGGTGCGAAGGAAGGCCATTAAGCCGATGCACCGGGGCGAGTACTCTGTGTGCGACA
The DNA here is from genome assembly GCA_015163995.2 of Mormyrus lacerda. Taxonomy (NCBI): domain Eukaryota; kingdom Metazoa; phylum Chordata; class Actinopteri; order Osteoglossiformes; family Mormyridae; genus Mormyrus; species Mormyrus lacerda. The sequence continues at coordinate 13,853,667 of JAABNX020000044.1, forward strand.
GTGTCAACCGCTGGGTTATCAACAAGACGAGGGCCACGGACATGGCGGGCAACGAGGTGATGGTCCTCCCCAACTTCAATATTGACAACGTGGTCATCAAGCAGTACTTCTTCGAGACCACGTGTCTGACGGGCCCGTCTGGCACCACCGGCTGCCGCGGTATCGATGGGCGCCGCTGGAACTCGCACTGCTCGAACACGCACACCTTCGTGCGGGCGCTAACCTCCTTCCAGAGCCAGGTGGCCTGGCGCTACATTCGCATCAACACTGCCTGCGTGTGCGTCCTCAGCCGCAAGTCCTGGAAGCAGTGAGGCTGAGCGGATGCTGCCGCGGCCCCACCCACCCACGACCCTGCCTCGACCCCACCCCCTCCAAACAGCCACAACAGCCTTAATCCCAGCCAGCTGCCATGTCCCACCCACCCCAAACCCTTCCCACATGCCCCACCTACCCCTACCTCACTCTGTAAATTATTGGTGGTTTTAAGTTATGAGGACTGCATGTCATATTTATAGTTTATACAGTCAAATATATATAAATATATATATATAATGTATATGTATAAATACCGAAAAGAAAACCAAGCTTTTGTTGTTGTGTTGTTTGTGACATTGTTATTTATTAAACACTTCAGTCCACGCCTAGAAATGATTGTTGTGTCTCATTGATTGATAGACTGACCAATGGCACGGTGCGTCTCAAGCTGGCCACCAGGCGAACTCAGGCGGAGCCTACAGTCTTCATTACTGTGACGGAGTCTTCATCACCCACAGCAGATACTAATTTATCTATTCTCGTTAATGAACATGGTATGTGTGAGGAATAGATTTGTGGCGAAATACATTTAAAAAGTCACTGTCGATATAGCTATAATGCCCATCCATCTTCTGAAACCACTTATCCTGTTCAGAGTCAAGGGGAGTCTATGGGCACAAGGCAGGGAACAGCCCAGGATGGGGTGCCAACCCATCACAGGGCACCAACCCATCACAGGGCACCAACCCATCACAAGGCACAGTTACACACCATTCACTCACACACACCTATGGGCAATTTGGTAACTCCAATCAGCCTCACCTGTTTTTGAATTGTGGGGGGGCTGGAACCAGAGCACCAGGAGGAAAACCCACAATGACATGGGGAGAACATGCAAACTCCACAAATGTGGAACCCCAGGAGAGACCCAGTCCCCTGAGGTGAGAGGTGACAGCACACTTACTCTGACTACAGTAAATAATAATAATAATAAGAATGACTGAGGTAATGTTTTATGGGGGCCAAAACACCGACCTGCATTTTGTTTCCCAATAGCTGGACAAATGAGTTGAAGATCCTGTAGTGGATCTGATGTGGAGATGTTTACTGTATGGGTTTACCCGGGAGGAAGCCCAGGGGCCTCTAAATGTGCAACTCAGGTCAAGCACTGCCCCCTCTGTTGGCAACTTCTACTGCTGCTGCCCCAAATGTCAACATGCTTCCGATCCAATATGATTCCCCTCTTCCTCAGAAGAAGCTGAGAAGAGACCCTACAGAGAAACCGTACAAATTGCATTTTATTTTTTCAATGAAAAAATAAACCGCTTCCCATTTTGAACGCGGGATGGAAAAAATAAGAGACACTTAAGAATTATTTTACATATAGACCGAGAGAAAATATAAACACAGGACAACAGATGTGTTTAACAACTACAAACATAACGTATATACAGCAGCTATAAAAATGGTATATAGCTGGTGTGAGGAAGGCGGGGCTGGCAGCTGGCAGCGGGAGGGGGCTGATACAGGCAAGCGAAAGTCATCTGAAATGTTAGCAAAATGGAACCAGAAAGAAACAAACTTAAACAAAACAACACATTTATTCATTACCTCCCATTATTGTTCAATTAAGTTAAGGGGTAACTTCTCTTCAAAAAGTTCATTTGGTAATGCTTAAGTTAACTGCATGTTCATAATGCCTTTATAATGCATCTGTAGAACATACAGTGCACCTTCATAATGCATTCATAGAACGTTTATAAGCAGCATGTAAGTATACCTTACCCTAATATTCCTTAATAGCTTTGTTATACATTAATGACAGATGAGGATTATACAATTATAATGTTTGTTTTTTACCATATAATGTTTGTTAATAAGGTTAATAGGGTTAATAGTTACACACTGCTTATGAATGTTCTATGAATGCATTATGAATGTATGATAAATGCATTATGAAGGTACAGGTAATGTAAAGCGTTGCCGTTCATCTAACAGCGATTCTACACCCCAGGGTATCCTGGGGGCTGTGACCAGCTGCTTATCCAAATTTCCATGTAAATAGTGGCCCCGCTTACATGCTGGGTTATATACAAGTCCCTCTCTTCCATGAGTATAACTGGCCTTGATAACAAGAGAGAGTCTTGCCACAGGGTCTGTTTAAAATACGTATATTTTCATCTTAAGATGGATGAGCAATGTCCATAAATTTATTCACTCATATTTGGTAAGTATATTGGTACTGATGAAACCATGACTATATTTTGGTTCCTATATATTTATATCAATACTTTATATCTAAAAAAAAATATATGATGTAATAATTATACTAATTAGTTTAAGGGGCAGCTCGTGGATCGTTGTGTATTTGAATCCCAGCCCTGAAAGTGTGTGTATGTGGCGTTTACATGTATTACACTAGTTTTGAATAGAACAGAGATCATTTATTAATCATTGTGGGAAATTCTGTTTTTTTCTAAACTGACAACCATCTGGTCATGGGAAGAGATGTTTAACCTGCTGCCATACTCTGCTCCCAATGTACTCTTGGCATATTCAGTTTCCCTCATCGAGCCAGAAAACATGCAATTTTTCTACACTATCGATATTGTCTATATGTATCTCTGTACCTTGTGATGGACTGATATCACTCCCTGGGGTCCCTCGCCAGGTGCCCTGTGACGGACCGATATCACTCCCAGGGGTCCCTCGCCATGTGCCCTGTGACGGACTGATATCACTCCCTGGGGTCCCTCGCCATGTGC
>JAABNX020000044.1:13935343-13954422 GCA_015163995.2 Mormyrus lacerda
AATGTTATTTGAGTCCAGGTAATCTACCATTTTCTCTTTGATTATAGCCTCCATAACTTTACCAGTTATACAAGTTACACTGATTGGCCTATAGTTTGACAAATTACTTCTACAGGTATCCCCTTTTTTGAAAAATGGTTTTTCAATTCATGTCATCAAAATGCACAGAATCTATGACAATGGAAACTCCACTACTGTCCCTGACATGTGTCCAGCTCTCTTTGTTTCGGGGCCTGATGACACAGTGTCTTCTCCGGCTGCCTGTAAGCCAAAGTCCTGTGTCATGTGACACATTGTGGTAACTTCCTGAGCTACAGGAAACTTTGTGGCTCCTTTGTCTTCTGGAAGAACTTGGCATGACAAGAACAACCGGTATCAGGTTCAGGAAGTATGGGAATTAGATTAAATATTATTTCCAAGATAGAGTCAAACAGGTTTGAGCCCTTCTAAGAAAGCACTTGTCAAGCAAGCTGAACCACAATTAACGATTCATAATTAAACAAGTTAAAAGTTAATTTTGCAGAGAAGAGGTGGTGTCAAACATTTCTGGAAGCAACCTGATTAATAACCCCGAGGTGATCCTTTAATGATAACTGTTTCACATCTTCTACACAACAAAACAAATCGTGCCAGTTTTTAGCCCTTAAGCACACATTTCTCAGCCATTATGGCGCATGATTATACAAAAAATGCTGCGTAAAATGTACATAAAAACAGAATACAATGATTTGCAAATCATATAAACCCTAATTTAAAGTTGAAATAAATCTCATTGTTTTCTGAAAAATATATGCTCAATTTGAATTTCATGCCAGTAACACATTTCAATAAAATCTGGCACAGGGGCAACAAAAGACTGGAATAGTTTCTTAATTTTATAACAAAACATATCTTACAACTAATTAGGTTAAATGGTAACAGGGCAGCAAGATGAATGGGTGTAAAGAGATACTTCCAGAGAGGCATCGTCTATGTGCAGTGAAGATAGGGAGAGGTAACCACTCTGTGAAAGACTTCACAGGCAAATAGTGCAACAATTTAAGAATAATGTTCTACAATGTAATATCGCAAATAATTTCGGAATTTAATCATCTGCGGTACATAATTTCATTAAACCTGGACAAATCTCTGTATGTAAAGGACTAGGCAAAAAGACAATATTGGAGAGCCATCACCTTCGCGTCCTCAGACGACACTACATTACATTAGGCACTCTGCACACCTGGGACGGCACCATTAGTGCTGAATGACATATATACAGGTTATGGAGCAACAGATGCTGCCATCGAGACAATGTCATTTTCAGAGAAGCCCTTGCATGTTTCAGCAAAACAACGCCAAACCGCATTCTGCCCGTATTACAACATCATGGCTCCGGTGTAGAAGACTCCGAGTGCCTGACCAGCCTGCCTGCAGTCCAGATCTGTCACCCACTGAAAACATTTGGGGCATCGTGCAACAAAAAATACGACAGAGGAGGCGCCAAACTGTTGAGCGGTTGAAATCCTATATCAGGCAAGAATGGGACAGTATTTCACCTTCAAAATTCCAGCAACTGGTCTCCTCAGATCCCAACCATTTACAGAATGTTGTTAATAGAGGAGGTGATGCAGCTCAATGGTAAACATCCCCCTTTTTTTAAATATGTTGCTGGTCTCAAATTCAAATTGAGCACATATTTCTGATAAGCAGTAACATTTCTCATCTGAAATGTTGTCTTTGTTCTATTTTCAATTAATTATGTGTTAAAATGATTTGGAAATAGTTTTTAATTTACATTTTACACAGCATTCCAGGGTTGTATATACCAGGTGTTGGATAATAGGCTTCAGTAAATAAGGTCAGCTTGCCGATCTTGATGAAAAGAACCTTTTTCTTCTTCTACAGGTTGCTGGGAGTATATTTGTAAGTTACACCACCTGCCTTCCAAAACGACATGAATTCGTACACGAGTATCATTGTCATCAGGGCTCCTCGACCACGGATGAGGGTGTTGTGTTGGGCAGTGGGTTACACCTCTGGGATTGCAAGGAAAATCAGGGTGGAAATCCAGTGCACAGCAGAGTAGCCACACCCACTGGGCCCTGGACCCCCCCAAAAATACTCCAGAAACCCAGGATGGCTGATCCAACACTCACAACCAAGCCACAGTCTCAACTCCATGTGTGTACGTGTCTTAAAAAGTATAGTACGAGATAAGTGGGAAAAAAACACACATTCCTGTTTCTTGAAACAGTAAAGGAAATTACTAAACCTGCATCACACGTAGATTCTTTTTTTATTATTTCATTCTCTTGCATTACGCAAAACCAGAACATTTCACCTTTAACATGCTTGCTTGAAAAGCAAGTCAGCTTTAGGCCACACTTCCAAACAGTAGCCTGCATTACAAATGTCACAGGAAGCCAACAACGGGTGCTCTACTCAGTCAACCTCAAGTCCTCCTGTTCTGAGTTACAGCCTGAGGGACGGCCTGAGCTTCTGCTTTGCGCACAAGGGTTTGTAGGAAAAAAACCAAAGGGGGGGGTCGACTTTAGTCTGATAAGTGCATGAAAGTCAAACAGAGCAGACATTTTGGAAGCAACATAAACCACTTTCTTAAACTAGAACTCGCCCTCATTTTCCCCACACAGCACATAAGTACCTTCCAGTAAAACCATAAATATTTATCGTATGATATAATAACCAAACATTGGTGAGATCTATTCACATAAACATACATCCATACCGTGCTTGACACACTAAATTCATCAGCAGATTATAAACGGCACTGAAGCCTAGCCCTTCAGGACAGAGGTTGTTATGCTACCTGAATGTAAGTTATTACAGATACCCAAAGAATACCAGTTGTGCACAATCGTGAGCAGTAATTAATTTTTCCCCCCACACATCATTAGATAATATGAATCTTTAATAGTTTTACAACTTTGAAACAAATATACATAAAAAATGTACTTAAACCAGCAAACCATTTTCCTAGCACAATATATATCAAAGGGTAATCTAATTCTATACCAGCCAGACTGACAGACATTTTTCTTTTTAATTTAACCATAACTAAATCCAAATTTGTATTCTATTAATAATAACCCATTGCTCCTGGCTTTGACTCACTAAAATTCTCAGGCAAGAAAAAGCAGAAGCAATATCCTTCTGGACGTCCTTTTTCTCAAACTGGCCATCAACAATGGAACCGACTTTGAAGTACTCTGAACACCGTGCCGCTTTGTCTGTCCGTACTGGATCACGACCGACCTCCACATCTGCCGAAACCAAAATGTCCTTCTTGGAGTCCGGAGCCCCGGTCCTGATCAAGATGCGTTTCGGAGCGACAGGATTGCGGAAGACGAGGGTGAAGTGGTTTCCTGCAGAGGGATTCTTTCCCCAGAAGAAACTAGTCCCTAAATCATACGCCTTCTCGGCTGTGAACTCCTTAAAATGCGTAATGTCCGTGAAGATATCAGCCGGAGGGTTATCAGAGACATTCTCCGGATCCTGCTCAAAGTCCTCGTCCTTCAAGCGGTTCAATGTGCCCTTAAAGGACGAGTACAAGCCCACATGCTGGAAGAGGGACGGTTTGAAGCGAATGGGCTTGACCTGAACCAGAAGTTTGCTGAAGTGGCCCAGCAGCCAATCACACGGCATCTCCTGGTAGAACAAATACAGGAAGGATGCCAACTGCGGCAGACTGCTGGAGTGATACAACTTGCCGATGTAACCCAGCTTAGAGAACTCCATGGTGACCCATGGTGAATCGCCCTGGGACTGAATGAACTTCTTGATGGAGGTGAGGAAATTCCTCGCACAGACCACGTCATCCTCCAGCATGATGTAGTAGCGTGATAGATTGGCACTGACACTGAGGAGGAAGGCGTAATCCACGTTTTGCTTAGAGCGAAAGTAGACACGGTCTGGTGGGTCGTTGAAATTTCTCTTCAGTCCCTCCAAGGGTGGGTAGTGCTTGTGCGTCAAGTGCGTAACCAGGAGCCGCCCCTGGAGGACATGCCCAGAAAACCTCTTCGAGATAGCTGTGAGCATTTGCTCGTTCCAGTCCATGTCAAAGTCTGCCAGAAGAACCACGACCACCATCTCCTCAAGCTCCTCTTGAGAAGACTGTGTGAAGATCGAGTGGAGGGTGTCCAACAGGTAAAAACCTTGCTTCCTCTTGACGGAGGACAGGCCCACAGTAAGGTATTCTGAGTAAAGGAAAACAGGAAGACAGGCGGGTGATTTCCCCCAAAACTCATTTCTTTTAATAGCAAATGGTGGCTTTTTTGGAGAATCCAAAATTTAGAGAGAATTGTTGAACATTGCTTTGGTACTGCAAGTTATGTACATTGTCATTTACAGAAAAATGACAAAAAAACTGAAATAAAAAAAATAAAAAAAAAAACCTGAGACACTGCATTGTATTTCATTATTTCCGTGTCCCACTCTATAAGGGGGGGACACACCGGACACAGAAGCACTACCTCTTCACCAGGTTCAGAAAAATCACATGATGTATTAGTTAATTATTAGTGTATTATTTCACTAAAATTCTGTTTTTCAGGATTCTGTTCGTGTACTTTTTCCCATTCACTTGTTTGCACTGTGTGTACCAACCTTGCACCTTGTCAGCTTTGCATTAAAAGTATGTTCCCCTGTGCTTTATTTACTGTACTGCTGTATACAAAAGTGCCCCAGAATTACAGCCACGCGAACTCTATTAATGAATTGCAAAAAAAAAAAAAAAAAATCTCAAAATATGTTAATTGTATCGTTATTATACAGGGAAAACAAGTGAGTGTGAGTTGTCAAAAAGGCCAACTACTGAATTGTGAACAGAAAAAACAATCAGGAACAGACAGGCTAACTAGTAATGCAATAATGAAGATATTTGGCGGTGATTAAACCTGCCAGTGCAGAGTAGCAGGATGACTCAATATGGTTATGTACTCTGAAATGAAGGTTTGAGCTGCGGGCCAGATTTAGTTATGTGTCCCTCGTCCTGCAGCTACCTTTGAAGACTGATAGTGTTTTAGTATCGACAATCGGCAATGTCAGTCAAGACTGGCATCAAACCAGTGCTGAGATCTTGATTTTTAATAAATATCAGCTGATTGATGTTAACCAATACATCGTACATCAGTAAGTTTGACATTATTTTTTACTTGGGTAGCTAGTTAGCTACCACAGAGTATGGACCATTGCTACTGTAATTAGCAAAAAGAATTACTTTTTGCGCAAAAAAATAAGAGCGTTTCCAAAAACCATTAGAGTGAGCGCTCTGTGCTACTAGAGAGGGATGAATTTCTCACAAGTATCAAAGCACAAAGATCATTACCTATTGCTTGCTTTATGAAGATGAATGAACTTTGCATGTCTCCCTGCAGCATGAAAGCACAACACAGAGGAAGGAGCATCTTTAAGGCAGATTTTACTCCCAAAAATCAGTGCTAATGATCCAGATCGACGCAGCTGAATCGCCGCCTTAATTTCCCTATGATGCATCGGTGCATCTTTACTTTCATTTATAGCCTAAATGTAAAGCATATATAAAGATCATAATACTGATCTGGAATAATTTATCATGAACAAATACTTTTGATCACATCAATAAACAAATATATGTACAGACATCCCCAGATTATACTGGGGTTATATTCCGACAAATTTATCGGAAGGGGAAAATGCATTTTAATACAGTACACGTAACCTAACAAACATCATAGCCAAGCCCAGCCTACCTTAAACCTGCTTAGAAGCTGAGGGGAATATATATGAACAAAATATTTGGCATATTATGTGAATTCACTCAGTAATTTTGTCATATGTTTATTTTGCTATGCCCTATGTATGCATCTGAGTTTTTGAAAAGTGCTATATACATAAAATGTATTCAGATGTGTTTTGTAAAACCCAAAACTGCCATTGTGGACACTCACTCTGGGATGCCGCAGGGAAGCCAGCCAGGAATTTGTAAGACATGTTGAATGGCACCATATCATTCTGGAGATGGTGAAAAATCTGCAGGTTCCTTTCAGAGTTGAACTGCTGTGAGACAAGCTCCCGGGCCCATATCTGCACCTCTCCGTAGTCCTGCAGCGGCCCAGACACAGGCGACTTTGTCACACAGAGAGGTCCGAACACCAGGAACTCTAAGGAGCACTTTAATCTGCAAACCGTTCTGTGTTCGAACCTGATTTTTAGCTTCGCTTGATTTCTTGAAGCGACGGGCCACTTTACATCCCTCATAATGTTATTTCACAAAAATTAAAAATCAGCATTAAATTTCTAGTCTGAGTCTATTTACTTCTTTGACCGTTGACCATGCAGCCCAGAATCATTTAACACTGAAGTAACTGAAATTATTTGTTGCCACAACTCTCGTAACCATTAGGTAAATGATGGAAATTACCAAAACACGGTTAAATGGTCAATAAATTCAGCTGGCTCAGTACTCAGCGGGTTACGTGTCGGTAAGAACCAACAAAGCATTATGCCACAAAAATGTAAATTAATATAAAAAACTGAATTTGCATTCCTCCATTCCAGTACGTATTTAAAATACATTGTCAAGTCAGACAAAGAGAAAAGGGAAACTTCACTGACAGATGTCTCAGTGTTGGGTAAGTAGACCGATACGTAGAGCAGGGTGAGGAGGGAGATGAGAACGGCAGTGTTCCTCACAGCTTTTCCCGGGTAACACCGCATCGCCAGGCAGAGACAGCGCCTTCAGATACAGGAGCAATAAGTATCATCATAATCCACCCAGTAACTATTAGGCCTTTTAAACTCTCCAAGGAGACGGAAACACAGCAGCAGTCAAACGCCTGGACACACCTGCTTTTAATGCATTTCTCGATTTTACCATGTCATTCACCTTACAGTACAAGCCCTAGAGGCGACAAGTTGATACATATCAAATATTGCAACGACCAATAGGAATGTTTAACCCTTTGACCTCAGTGACATCACTGCACACTCTAGGCATTGGAGGGCAGCCTCTGTGCCTGTGATCGGTCTGTTCACGGCAAAATAGTCACACTTCTGTGGGCGTCCAATTAAATAGCGAGGCCCTTATCCCTCAGCGCCATGACTGCGGCCATGGGTGGCTGCCCTTCAATGCCAGACCCGCTCTCACCTGCGTGTGCAGGATGGGACTGGAGGGCAAAATGGGACTGGAGACAAGTCTCCCACGGGAATCAATAGTGTCATTTTTAATTCTATAGCTTCCAGATACACTGTAGCCACCGGCAATGATTCCCCAACAATCCTCAAGGAGTCCCTACAGATTCTGGGCACAAGTTGACCACCTTACTCTTAGAGTTAACATCTCCCAAATCAGCTGTACGGGGCTTCGCGTGAGAGCACTCCATCTGTGGCCTAGAGTCTGACTGGCCTCCTATTCACCAAACTTCACCAGCAGTGAAACCCAGCTCCAGAGCATACTGGAGGACACAGCTCCATCAACATGATACCCCAAACAACTCAAACGCACCTCACTGTCCCAAAACTCCAGACCTAATAGCTTTAACTTGCCTACTTACATAAAGCTCTTAAAACCCAACTAACTACAGCGCACATTGCCAGCGCACATTGCCAGACCTACCAGTCTCTCTAGACCATAAGTGAAATTGCAAGAGAAATCTGACCCCCTCCTTCCTACACCTTGCCTTAATATAACGGTGGGCACCTGTCCCCAATTTCCCCATCAGGAGTGCCCTCGTCATCCAATTTACCTACAGTAACTCAGTACAGGCCTTTACACATCGCTTTCCTGGTTCACAAGATGGTGCTTACTACATATCTCAAGGGAAAATGATTTCAGTAGGGTGTGCCCAGGCATCAGTCCTATGATATTAATAAAACCATGAACCAGTATATTACATGATCAGCTTAATTAATCCAAATGACCTAAAAGTTTAACAGCAATTCCCCATATAATATTTGAAAAAAAAGTGCAAGTCTAGTTACATATGAAGTTCCTTCTTTTGTGCACCTGGGACGTCTCACCACCGTCTCTGTAGTCCTGCTCGTTCCAGCTGAGCTCGTCCGTGTTAATCAGATGTGAGAGACCTGGAAGACATGAGAAGATGGGGTGTCACGAGCCCAGATGTGCACATTCATAGCCATAAGAAGAACTTCATTCCATGTTACCTGATGCCGTCATTTCACCTTAACGATGCTTCTGAAGACCGTGTACTCCTGCTTTTAGCCAAGTACACACTGGGTTTTGGTTTTCTGTTTATTGTCCAAAGTAAATATACCAGAACTGAATCTACAGATCTACAACCAGTACTACAAATGTAACTAAAACATGACGGTTGTCAAGATTAACATAGCAGTTCAGCCACCACCGAGACCTTTATTTAAAGTGCTGTGAATATCAGCATTTGACAACTATGGCATCTAGGTATTACCTCTCTGTGAAGCAAAGTCACTGACTAGCAAACTACTTTATAATGCATTAATCCCTGTCCTAGATCACTCAGCATTGTCAGTCCCGGTTATAATTCAGTAATTATGGTTATACATAATTCAGTAATTATGGTTATACATAATTCAGTAGACTTTCAGCCTGCATCCTAAGAGCAATGTGATGCCTTGAATAAACCCTGGGGAAAGTGGAACATTGTAAGTGAGAAGGGTGACGTACACATGACTTAAACAAAGCTTAAGTCTGCCGGAATTTCCAACTGAAAGGGGTACATTATGTTTCCTGAGCCACTTAAGTTCCTTCCTGCTTTTAAAAAAAAAACTGCCTGTCTCAGTCCAGCCAACACTAACGGAAAGTGATTCAGAGGAAAATTAACTTAATGGCACATTGTATTCTTAATTAGGACATCAACATCCTAGAGGCAGGAATCCCATAATAGCTTTGGAAAACATCAATGCACGCATTCTCCAAGCCTCTATGGGCGTGTGACTCTGTGCCGTGTGACTGGAAGGCATTGGTTCAAATCCCAAGTCCGAAAGACCGGTGCCACTGCTGAGCCCGAGCGGCGCCCCCCCCAGCCCCAGGCTCACCCTCTGCTCTCACCTCCCAAGCTTTTTGCACTACATGTCTTGCACTATAATTGAAACAGTGATGCCCACGGGTTTTTGCTGCTATACTGCGGTTAATATATTTTTATGTTAGTTCCTCTTATATTCTATTTAGACTTTTAAGTTTTCTCCAGTATCAACACACTCTGCTGGGCCGATGGTGAGTCAATGCAATGTAATTTCACTCTGCTGTGCACTAACCGGTGTATGTACTGAATGGCGATAAGGTGGTCATTCATTCATTGAAGCTTGCCCTCTAGCAGAACTTCCCGGTGGGGATGACTACAGCCCTACAAAGAGTATACACAGTAACCAAACCGTCCAGGCAAACCGGGGAAACCGGGCGGAAACACCAATGAAAATGACCGACTCTGGAGATAAAACAAAAGCCGTATTAAACAAAAGAAAATGAAAAGATGAGAGTTCTGTTGGATCGGTTGAAAATCCATAGGTCCTGTCTGGCGCCCTCAACAGAGATAAGACGTTCTTAGCTTCTCAAGCCAAGGACACATCCCAGTGTTTTTCTAGAGTACCGTCTTCGCTCAGACCTAACAAACCTGATGTAGCCACATGAAAAACAGTCAGTCAGTCCATATCACCAGCCACGAGTGAAGAGAAGACGTCAGGGTGCAGAACATGGAAGAGTCGGGTCACAAACATATTATATGACTAAAAATACAGGAAACACCTGAAGGGACAGAAATACAAATCATGAACAAACAGTAGATTCTTCAGATGCGACCGATTCATTGATGATGAACAAGCATAAGATCAGTATATCACTGGTGTTTTCATTACTTATTCCTTGAGTAGCACCTTCAGTATTTTGCAAAGGTTTACAGAATTAAATAGATATAGTGACAAATATAGCAACTGCTTGAGGTAAAAGATGCATCACAATTCATTAATGATATACATGTAACCAAGAGTTTGTGGTTAATTAATATACAAGTCAGAGCATAAAAACTACATAGTGGTCCCTCATGTGAAGTGTTACTAAGATACATCAGAGATGCAGGACATTTTTGCCAATGTTCGATATGTGGATATTTCCAGTCTAATTTTGGAGCCCCGAGACAACTTCAGTGATGGTGACACCCGACACGAACAGCGGTGCAACTTCCGGATGCCTAATTAGCCGAGGAACTACTCTGCTTCTTTACGTAATGTAAGCTCCATAAAGCCAATGCAAGGAAATCAGCAAAACCTGACGGCAAACCAACACACATCCTCCACACTCCTCAAGGCGAAGCATCATCATGCGTACAAAGTAGGGATGGGCCGATCTACATTTTTTTCAGGTCCTATCCGATTCCGATACAAGAGCTCTAGCTTTTTACTTTAATATTTTCATGTTATAAATATATACAAGTTATATATTATACTTAATATATTATTAATGCTTTTTAAATTAGTAAACACGGATGAAAAAATGCATATCAAAAAATCTTTAATTAGGCAAATAGAAACATACATAACGTACTGTTCCACTTTATTTGCACATTTTGTTTTAAGAGTTTTTAATGCATTTGCAGTTCAGTTTGAATATCTTCCAAGCCAGCATACGCAAGTGGCAAATGCTTAAAATGACCCACAAGTGCTCTCTCACTGGTAACAGCGTCCACTTACACCCTTGTATCACAGGCTGTAAAGTGCGCAGCCCAGATCATCCATTGCTTTTTTCATATCACTTACATTGTCTCGCACAATCTGTTTAGTGAGATTTTCCACTAAATGCTACTCCCCCCTCTTCAAACTTTGTTTTATGAAGATTGCAAATCGCTGTTCTACTAGTTGCTATTAAAAGTTTAAAAAACTTTCAGATCGTCACCCTCTTTTCTGATGTTCATGAAACACATCACATGAAGCGTCGCACGTTCGGCGTCAGTATTTACAAACATGCGAACGAGCGACACGTAGCAGCGTCCGATAACCGCCATGGATTATGATCCTCATAGTTCCTGTGATTGAACCTGCCGTTTTGTCAGGGATTTCTCGCCATTTCCGAACAAAACATTCAGCAGCAGCATCTTACCGCCACCAACTAAAGCATGGTGGGAAAAATTTAAGGCGAATTTATACAATACTACTGATCCCCCTCTCGCGCCAAAATACATTCATAACTTCCCGATGTCATAGTGGAAGGTGTAGATGATGCTGCTCCCGGCTGTGTAGCAATAAGATGTAACGCAGCATGAACACCTGCCAAAACTGCACGTTCTATGGCCTCTAAGCAAGCGGAATTCGCCATGCTGTCCTCCATCAGCCCTAACCTCCAATCACTTAGCGTGCCAATACCCGATCCCTCAAATAGGTCTGGATCAGCGCCGATACCGATCTGAATATATCGGATTGGTACATCTGTAATACAAAGCCAACAGGTCCACCATGGATGGCTGACATACTACACTTGCTCATTGTGCATCCGAAGTCATGTCAGAATGCTTTGTGGATTTAAACTCAACTTTTAACAGAGTAATTACAAGGAAACTAATTTCCAAATGCTGGGGCCTCAACATGTCTTTAAAGGGACATTAGACTTTTTAACTAATTGTCCCCAAGCAGTCTGGTTAGAAACACATCTTTCTGGCACATTCCACGTGCTTCAGGAATCTGTGCTGTGCCCATCCTCACCTTCTTTTTCGCCCTTTATTTGATCTCTTTAACAAAATTTCTGGACTTACTGTAAACTGACCTGGTCTCTGATAACAAGGCAGCCTATAGGGAGGGAGAACAGAATCTGGGTGCTGGGGTCCAGACAGTCTTACTCTTAATACAGCTAAAGCAAAAGTACTAATCATCACTTCAGGAGAGGCAGTAAAAACACATGCACTCCTGTAAATAAACTGAGACCAGGTGGAGAGTGTCTCCAGTTTCAAATTCCTAGAGTTATACATTTCAGATGAGCTTGCGTGGGCAGTAAACACTATCTCACTGATTAAGAAGGCATAGCAAGGGCTGTCCTGAGATCAGTCAGGAAGGCCGGTGCGATCAGACAGCTCAGATCGCCGTGTGCTGCAGTTGCTGCACTGCTGCTGATAAAAGAAAAATCACTAATGTGAGTCATCAACACGGCATAGGCGATCACTAGATCTGTGCTCCCCTCCCTGGACAACATGTTTCACCCTTCATAGAGCAACCAGCATCCTCGGAGACCACACACACCCCTATAACCATCTCTTCACTCTTTTCATCAGGCAGACGAGATAGAACCATCTAGGCCCGCACCTCAAGCATGACAAACGGTTTCTACCCCAGAGCTACTGCCCTGCTGAACCAGCAGTAATCAGTCCTGCTTGCTGTACTGTCACATGTCACATTGCCCTGTTTATTTGTGCCACTCTCTTTTGCACGACTGTCACATTCTCTCACCTGTTGTTATTGCTGACTTTCTGCACAATTTCCTTATGGTCACGCCTCCTTGCACTTTTACTCCTCATCTAGTCTTTTTATCCTTGTACAAATTCTCAATTCATACATATTTTTGTATATGCTCTATAGTTTGTCTGTTTAATTCTTTGCACAAATTAATGATCAGTTACAGAATAACAGCTTTTTGCTCTACAGAATATACTGAAGTTCATGTTACAGGAATGAATTAAAAATAATGCGATATGCTTCGTTATTATTTTTCTGCATATAATAGTCATTTCCAGAAAAAAAAAAATCATAGTATAGTACAGTATATATCAATAAATGTTTTTATAGTACAGACGCTCCTCTGCTTACGAACTTTCAACTTACGCACTTTCAGACATACGAACGAAGAGGACTGTGAGTACAGATTGTGTTCCTTGGGCTCCCGTTTCCTGTCCACAACATTATTTTTTTTTCTGCGTGCCGATTCCACCTAACACGACTTCTGGCCGCTACTCCCGCCGTGCAGCAGCGTAGCATGCGTACTCCCAGCATCCCAGTTCTTTGTACTTGCGTATACCCTTGAAATGATGTTGAATAACAACTTATGAACATTTCAAGTTACGAATGGCTGTTTGGAACTCATTCGTAAGTAGAGGAACCTCTGTATATACATAGTATATGTCTAAGGTATATGCAGACATATACACATACGTATATAGGACAGTGCTAGTCCACCCCCTCTTTTGGATTTAGCCATGTTCTCATCCACATCTAATATGAATTCTTTGACAATACATCTGAGAAAGTAGCTTTTAGCCTAAGCCTAACCCCAGTAATTCTCAGGAGAAGCATGAAGGCACACAGCATTCATGACATCCAATAAGCACATTTGGTCGTGTGGGTTGGTGGTCATACACCTTCCAGCTCCATGCAGAGAATTCCTCAATTTTAGGAGCAGCAAGTGGAAGCATGGTGGCCGGAAAGGTGAGCACATCCTGGCATGTGCTGAGTGGTGAAATGCTGCATTACCCCTCACATACAGCAAAGACCGGCACACAGATATTCACTTGCCCTTAAACCTTTTCTGGTTCAAGCCTTCCATCTAGGACCTGTGTTGAATGGGCCAGTGACTGGGTCATTCACCATCAATTTATCTTGGACAGTGCTGCACACATTGCATCACTGGCCCCATCTCTGTCCTGAGACATCTGCTTCTGGTTTTTATACAAAAATACATTTCTTCCTCCTTCCTCAACTTCTTACAATTCTACTTCCTCTAGAAACTTGCTTGACTTACTTGACAAGACACACACACACACACACACACACACACACACACACAGTATCTTTAGCTTTATGGGGAAATTCCATTCATTTTATTGGGCATAATCCTAATCTGGACTATGACAACCTTAACCCCACCCAGCCCTAACCTTAACCTTAAATAACCCAACAAAATACAACACACTTGGCATTTTTAGTTTTTGGAATGCAGTCACGGATTATTGTAATATTTGGAAAAAAATATGTCTCCACAAGGTGAAAATCACAGGTTTTTCTGACCGACTCACACAGACGCTATCTGGGTAGTAAGTGTAGGTTTGCTGAGCAAAAAAAAAAACATTTAGAATACATGGAAATTAATAGTAATACAATACAAACTAACAAGAATTTCATGTTCTCCAACATTTTACTATCGAGTTGGATGGCTAGATAAACACTGCTTCAGGTCCCAAACATCTCCTCCTTTCACCACCAGATTACTTATCATTGACTGTTGGCCATTATACAGTACATTACATACATTTAGGTTTTCAATATATTTAAATACTGACACTGTATAAATGTAGAAAATTGTAGCAAAACGTAACGGAGTTAGAAGGTATTTTTAATGAAAATGTAGTTGGAGTTTGAATGCATACACTCTGAAAGATATGGTTAATGGACACATTTTATGTCACAGCAATGAAATACGACCCACACAATAAATCATTGAGAAATGCTTGCTAGCAACTGTAAAACTGTAAGCCATATAAAATTTTTATGTGTCATACTGATAGGAATTGCATTATATGGACAAAAATGTTGGGACACACCTCTCAGTATCGCATTCAGGTTCATTCTGAAGAGCTAAACACTCTATAGCTGGCCGCCTCTGGTGAGGGTGTACAGTATAGTGCCAAAGGCTGAAGCACCGCATGAGCCAGAGGAGCGCCACTGATGATGCACCCCAAAATTTCAACGTCTAACATTCACCATTCGCCAACAAGCTTGACAGTGATCTATTGTACGTGTTTGCACACCTCACCATTGCACAAAGGACAGTAAAATCTCATCTTGTGTTTTGCAATCAGTGAATTCAAGTGTCCTGTTACAGGATGCCATCTTTGCAATAAGTCACTTCATGAAATTTCTTTCCTGCTAGATATAAGTGGCATTATTGCAAAATGGAAGCAGTTGGTAGCAACAGAAATTCAGTCATGAAGTGGGAAACCATGTAAACCGGTGGTGTCAAACTCCAGTCCTGGGGGGGCGGAGCCCTGTGTAGCTCAGTTCCTTCCCCCTTCCATCACAACAGATTCAGCTCAAGAGCTGTGTGGTAATTAGCACAAGGAGTTGAATCAGGTGTGTTAAATGAGGGTGAACCAAAAACTGTGTTGGGCTCCGGCCCCCCAGGTTTGGAATTTGAGATCCCTGATGTAAAGTAACAGAGCGGGGGGGTCGCCGAATGCTGAGGCACATAGCGTGTAAAAGTCGCCGACGCTCTGTTGACTTCAAACTTCCTCTGGCATTAACTGCATCAGAAAATCTGTATGACAGCAGCTTCATGGAATGAGCTTGATGAGCTGCATGCAAACCTCACATCTGCACGCACAAAGGCCTGTGCTGGATAGAGCAGTGTAAACACGCCGCCACTGGACTCTGGATTAGTCTAAACGTGTTCTGTGGAAGGACAAATCACATGTCTGTCTATCTGTGCGGCAGTCTGATGAACCATCAGACATTATGTGATTGACTGCAATGTGCCAACTGTAAAGCTTGCTGGAGGAGAGATGATGGCATGGGGGCGTTTTTCAGAGATGAGCTCGGCCCCTCAGTGCCAGTGAACACCTGATGCTTCAACAAAGGGCCTTATTATAAATATTTCAATATGTTTAGGTTATATCTGTCATGACCTGCGCGTCCAGCCCTCGTGTGACTCCCCGTCGTACCAGCTGTCTTACGTTTATTCTGATGTCGTGTCCTGTAATTAATCCGTATTCAAGTCGGTTTTGTTTCTCTTGTGCTGCCCCCCGTTTACCCCAAATAAAACCCCGTCCTTTGCATTTTGTCTCCTGCATTTCCTTCCGTGCTCACGCATAGGACGTGACAATATCATGATAAACTATATTCAGATCTGAAAAAGGATTTAAAAGACCACTCCATATTTTTTTTTTTTTTTAAATCTGCATTTTTATATCTTGTTTTAGTCTTAATTAATTATTCATTCATGTAATTGCACACATAAGTTTTCAACAGCAAAAACAAATAAAAATAAAGGGAAGGGCAAGTGTGTGTGATTTATATATATGGATTTTTTTTCTTTTCGTGTTAGAGGAAAAGGGAAACTCCAAAGTGACTCTACTGGTTTGTTTAAAAAAATGTGTCAATTTGTACCCGATGTATGCGATATAGTAATCAACTATATCTTACATAGAATAAGCCACGATAAGATTACATATATCCCCAACTCTACTTCAACATACCAAGACATTTTCTATTCTATGCTTCTGTCTCTGTGGGAACAGTTTGGGGAACCTTTTCTGTTCCAGCATGACTCTGCTCCAGTGCACAAGGCAAAGACATGGTTGGGTGAGTTTGAGTGGAGGAACTTGACTGGCCCTCACAGAACCCTGACCTCAACCCCAACAGACACCTTTGGGATGAACAAAAAGAGACTGAGAGCCAGGCCTTCATGTCAACATCAGTGCCTGACCTCACAGATGCTATTCTGGATAAACGGGCAAAAATTTCTACAGACATTCTCCAAAATATTGTGTAAAGCCTTCCCTGAAGATTGGCAGCTGTTATAGCTGCAAAGGGGGGACAAACTCCATATTGATGCCTATGAATTTAGAATGGGCTGTCATGAAAGTTCCTGTAGGTGTAACGGCCTGGTGTCCCAATACTCATGCCCATACAGTGAACTTTCCCTAAGTGATTAATAATGCATGACCGCCCAACTATCTTTCACCCATTGAACTAGTACAGGATCGACGGGCCCAAGGCTGGGGTGCATTTTACAGAGTCCATAGTCCATAGTAAGGCAGTCACACAGTCACAAGATCTCGGAAACACAGAAAAAACTATTTCACCTAACTTCATGTATTTGTACCATGGGACAAAATAAAGATTCAAATAAACGTGGACGCAGAATGGAGCCAGGACTGAACCCCCCAAGTGGAACACCAGGAATTCATTCATAATAAAATTAAGTGGTAGTCATCATTTTATAACAGCCATTAAAGTTAATCAGATCTGGCACCATTATTATGTTAGTAAGAAAAAAATGCTAAAATAGTTTTCATCATTTGATTGGTTTAAGCCACCTAGCCACTAAAACTAAAATAAATCTGAAAATCGCTGTTGTGATTAATTTGAACGTGGACAGCTCGTCCAGCTGTTAGCCAACTTCAAGAAAACCGTAAATCTAAGAATTCAAAGTTCGTGAAACTTACCCGAATATGGGACTTCTATGAAAGGTGAAAGAGCTTTTATTTTTAAGTGATAAAAACGGCAGTTCCGCTTATAATAAAAAGGGATTTGAAACGATGAGACGTTAAAAAAAAAAAAACTTATAGAAACCGCAGGGGAAAAAGCGAAACAGGTCCAGCAGCGCACTTGGATTTATTATTGATTTTAAAAACGTGGTCACTACATTAAATCAATATTGCAACACAGTCGTCTTGGGGAAAAAGAAAGTAAGTACGTCAAAGGAAAAGATGAGAAACACGAGTTACTTACCTCTATAAGATGAACTTTTATGATCGAAGAGGTAAATTCTTGTGGATACAGCAGTAAGTAATACAGATCAAGACGAACATACATTTAGTGCAAAAAGACATGGTGCAGGGACGGTATTTTCCATTAAATCCACAGCTGGAAACCTGTGTCGCTCCGTTGTCAGACAAGTGTTCTGCGCAGACATCCAAAGTGCGGTTTAACTACCTTATTCGTCGCTTTCCAGCTCTAACGGTGTCATTAACAGCCTGGGTGAGAAGAAGCTAAAGTTTAAAAGCTGACGTGGACAGAAGCGGCGGCTATGTCACAAGCGAAATCGCACATCCTCCACGGGACCACGGCTGCAGCACCCGCACCTCCAGCACCCGGCCGATAACTGGGCAGGAGGCGGAGCGACGGGAAATCGCGGTTACGGGTGACGTTTCTTGTTTATCATTATTGGCTGCATGAGGTACATGACATAGAACAAGTATGAAATGTGGGAAAATATGTAAATCACACATAAACACCATTTGCAACCGTATCTTGAATGTAAATTTGGCATTTTTGGAGCAGTTTGATATAATAAAGAAAAGTACATACGTAGTAATATTCTTACAAAAATAAATTATAAAATTCAGTGCTGCCAGCTCTCACGCATTGACACACATGCCATGGTTGTTTTTTCTCGCGTATGAGTGGAGCAAAATTCTTGAGAACAGGATTGTGTCCTGTAGGTGTGGCAGTAATAAATCAAATGGTTAGGGAACAACCCATATAGCATACATATGTTGAAATGACATTGATTCCATATCAGACAAAAAGGTCAAAACAATGTTGATCTTCAATGTTTCACAGACAAAAAGGTCAAAACAATGTTGATCTTCAATGTTTCACTTTATATCAACATTGAATCAAGGTTTTGCCACAATCATTTTTTTTAATATTGAGACAAAAAATCAATTCAGTTTCAACGTTGATAATTTAACACTGACCATAATTCAACACATTTAACTGTAATTCAACGCTGAAACAATAACATGGTGCTATCTGGGAATAATTCAAGGTATTCTATGAATTCGTTATGTATCTCAGGATCTGTCGGTGTAAAGTTGTAAAGCGAGGTTGCCAACGCTATTACAACATTACAGCACTTATTTACATGATTTTATGTTGAAGTCACAATATATCAGTAAAGCATGAAAATGTCACCGCGGTTAAATTAGCCTCATATTCGATATACAGTTGTCTACCTTAAGTTTTAACGGAAGTAAGGTGGGACGTTTTTAATGACAGAATTGTAATGTCCAGTACACAGACAACGATGCACACCGATTATTTATGCGCTTCAAACCATTTCGTAATTTGTTCAAAATCGTGTTAATAACTAACATAATAGGTCCTGTCAGCTGTAATGACATAAATCTCTCAAACTTATCAAAATTTTCTTTTCCATCACAAGATCAGTATGTCCAAACTCCACAAGAAGATGATCACAGACAGCGAACAATGCAGTCTATTAACCCCTTAGTGCGTTATCCCAGTGGCATGTAATATGGATACAACATATTAATTAATAACTGTTAGAGAGTAAATTATTCTGAAAATCCAAGGGCTGTGCTTTATAATAACAATAATAATAATACATTTTATTTATAATGCCCTTTACATCCGAAGATCTCAAAGGGCTACAAAAATAAAAAAGACTA
>JAABNX020000044.1:13954522-13966181 GCA_015163995.2 Mormyrus lacerda
TTTCTGTACTGTGATGTGAACGGAAACCAGATTGGAATTTTTCATAGAGGCTGTTGAGTTTCAGGTGGTTATGCAGCGGGCTTTGCCCCCCAGAGTCCACTGATCAAGGCACACTTCATAGGACGTGGCTGTCTCATTTGGTTTCAGAGCTATTAACTCTTTAGTGTGTTGCCTCATTGCACTTTAAATGGATGCAATATAATAATTAATAACTAATCATTCATTCATTCATTTTCCAACCCGCTTTATCCTATTGGGTATAGGTGTGAGGCAACAGTGCTAACCACTGCACCACCATGTCGCCCCCTAATTAATAACTCTTACAGGCAAAAATAATTTTAAAATCCAAGGGGTGTGCATTGGTTCCTGTTGTCCACTGATCAAAGCAGACTTAACGTACTAGATGTGCCTGTCGCGTCTAGTTTTAAAGTTATTACCCCATTCATGTATTGTCCCATTGCACATTATACGGATACACTCGAACATTAAGAAATTAATTAAAATTCGTACCTAAAGCAATCTGCGAAACAAAGGGGTGTGTAACAGTCACCATGAGCCCAAAATGCTAAACCACCACGTCATTACGGCTGACAGGACCTATTGTATTAACTATTAACACGATTTGGAACAAATCACGAAATGGTTTGAAGCGCAAAAATAATCAGTGTGCATCGATGTCTGTGTACTGGACAATCACTGGACTGAACTTAACCACGGCGAAAATGTCATTGGACAAAACAAAAGTGGCATGGACACAGGACCCAAACATTGAACTTTCCAAGAAGATCTGACAACGTTGCCTAGAATGTATTCGTGCCTGCTTTTTGTTTCAGACAATGCCTGATGCGAGTTAAAGTACAGCATCGCTTGCATTATTCAAATGATAAATTTGCAAGAATGTATCTTAACGTTATTTAAATGTAGCTACCTTGCGATCAAGGTCCAGCTGCTGAAGGGCATATGTATTGGCACTGTTAATAATTGAACATATTTGGGGAAGTATTTCTGAGGTCCTATCATGCGTGTGCAGGAAGACGATAATATCTTTCTTATACATCTCTATCTTTGGGTTTCCACCCACAGGTCACCTTTTCTGCATCACAAGCAAATGCAATAGCTTTTGCATCACTAATGGCCTAAAGGCTAATTCTATTTCAGTCTCCATTTTTTAACAATTGGATTAGTGAAATGTTCTCCATGCTGCAGTTGGAAAACTAACATACATTAGGCTGACAGGAAAACACGAGAGCGACCTGGTCACCCTCCATTATGTTTAGTTAATTTTCATTGATTTAGTTTTTCTAACACTATTTGAAAGAGGCCATTACTTTATTGGTTATTGGTTTTACGTTACGTTGCATGGGCGCAAATTTAGATGTTGCGAAAGTGGAGATTGTTCAAGACTATAAGGACCTAATGTGGGGCGTATTGACAGTAAGCTGGACTGGTCTATTTTTCTGGCTATTTTTCCTACGCAGACTCTAATCATTTAGGGTCTGCAGCAGCATGCGGCGGATGTTCTTCGACACTGTCGTGGCGAGTGCCATCTATGCGCTGTGAGATGCTGGGGGAAGAGAAAGAAGCCGGCAGACACAAAGAGGCCTAACAAGCCGACACAGAAGGCTGACTCTGTGGCTCTGCGGTCAGCGGGAAACTGGACACCTGGAAAACTGCTGCAGATTGGAGAATGTTGGCCAGACTTCAGCCCGTTGATGGAAATGGATGTGGTCGGACAAGAAGCACCCAGAGCAGCTGGCTGACTGGCATGAAGTGCTCCACTGAACCGCACAGGAAATCCTGCCTCCCCACAGCCATCAAACTATAACACCAAAGGTCACTCAGCCATACAATAAGCTACTTCCCTTCCTCACTCTGTCTTTAGTCCATCTTTTATATTCTACTATGATGTGCAACAACTGTTCTGCTGCTTTGTGTGGCTTCGATACATTGATTTTTTTTTGGTTTTATTAAGTCATGAATTTTCATCATGCTGCTCATACATGATCGTTTGCTTAGACTATAAACGACATACACTTATGCTCAACATTAGTGTCATCTACCAATCTGAGGAAAATCAAAATGAAACCAATCTATGTTGTATTAAAGAAAAACAAACCCTTTTTTTTTTATGAACATTGCATTGTCTATCTGATAATGTGACAGTGTTAAAGGTCGCCCTATAACTTTAAGTTACATGTTGACTGACAAAGCCTGTTCAGCATGAATGTCAGTGTTAAGAACAGGATATAATGGTGCACCATTCAAGAGCAAAAGTACACAGGGGATTTATTAAGTCGATTTTACAAGCAGCCAAACAATCCCCGGCTGCATAAATGGAATAAAATACAAGGCTTTGTGTCAACCTTATGTGTTGGGATGCAGGTCATGTCCGGTGTTACAAAGCAGGGATCCATATTTTACATTAAATGCATACTGCAATGCAGTCATGGGAAAAAGGAAGTACACCCTTCTTCGGTTCTTTGTCTTTATTTATCAGTGCTTAAATAACAATGGCGTGGTCCTTATCCAGTGAATACTCAATTACTACTGAATATTCCATGAGTACTCAATTCACCTCCTGAGAAATTCAGTTAGCAGCACTGGAAAGTACTTTGATTTATTATTTTTTTTAAATTTAAGTATAGTTGTGTATGGGGCTCTAACACTGTCTCCATGTCTTTGTGGACTTGATAAAGATGTATGGCTGTAACACACAGGGATGACTAGTGCCAGTCAGTTCTCAAGGAAGTTCTTCCAGGTACTTCCTGCTGGGCAGAGGCCCAAGAGTAGACCCAGGACGTGCAAGAGGGACTACATGTCCCAACCGGCTCGAGAACTTCTTCCCAGAAGAAAGGAAAACAATGGTTTGGTCTGACCTGCTCAGCCAAGGGACTCACACCACAAAAAGAACTCTGAAGATGGATAAACAGATGGATGAATACAAATAAAACTGTTTATCTTTTGTTTATGACCAAAGTAGGCTACCAATTGGTCTTCCAGGAACAATGACGTGTGTTTCATCATTACAACTGCAAGAGTCTGCTCACTTGAATAAATCTGAATGACACTGCAATTAGAGCAAAAATATTTTAATTTTACACAAACACGTGTCATATTTTACAATAACTCCTGGTAGTTGCATGTTACTCATTTGAACAAATGAGACAAAGAAATGAAATTCCACAGGTTTGACGGAGGAAGCACCCTTACCTGCAGGCGCTGCGATTATGACATAACCATACACTCCATATACATGCCTTGCAGCCAGAGGTGGATAGTTCAGCTCCAAAAAGTAAAAATCCATATCAAGATTTTGTTTCAACCAACCAGTTGAGCATAAGGAGTCACAGTACTCAACTGGTTGGTTGAAACAAAATTTGGGTCTGGATTTTTACTTTCTGCGCCTGAACTGTGTAGATCTGCTTGAGGCTCAATATCCGAATTCATAAGGATTAAACAGTTAAATTATGTGGCATCACAGACCAGTGTCTGCAGCACAGTCTCCAGCACGGACAGGAACCCTCTCAGGACCTTTTCATCTCTGGGTTCCTGTTTGACGGTCACAAGTAGACTATCGTCGTCAGAACCAGGACCACACAGAAGCTCGGCCAGGATGATGGTTTCTGAACCATGGGCGTACAGGTAGGCCTTCCAGGGAACACTACCGGGTCGACTGAAGGCCAAGGCCTGGATCTGCACCAGCTGCAGAGCAGCCTGCAGGGTTTCTGGCTGAGAGCTGGGCTCAGAGCAGGACAGCGACACAGTCTGGAAGGTCTCCAGTTCCAACCAGAGCTTCTCAAAGGCCTCTGGGGTCAAGGCAGGCCCCAGGGTGAGGCTGAAACTCACCGCTTCCTCTGGCAAACCTGAGCGGAGATCTTCGCTTGCTTCTTGCACTATGGAAACAGCAAGGAAAGGCAGAGAAGCACTGTGAAGCCAAGGTGGGACAGAAACCCGGCCATCACATCACCGGTCGCAGGAGCCATAAACTATGGGCTTGATAAGACACTGGGGATGCTGCCCTGATCCACCCAGACTGTGACTGGCCTTCCGGACCTAGAACCCACCTGCTAGGGTACAATTTGCAGAGCTGTGGGCCGTACCATCTGAGGCGTCAAGGGTGGGCTGGGCAGCACCGTCGCAGCCGATCCCAGCCACTCCAGACCCCGAGCTGGACACCGGCTCCAGGGTGTTGAAATGGGCAGCCCAGCTATTGATGGGCTCCTCGGGCCGGCCGGCGATCAGGCCCAGGGACGGGTCTGACTTGGGCCCCCCCAGAACCCGCCGCGTCTCCTCCACCCCACAGCGCAGAAGCCGGTAATAGAATAGGGCGCGGTCACGCACACACATGTCAGTCTCTTCCTCTGCCAAGTGAAAAGGAGAAACGTCAATCTGGAAGCCCATTTCCATGTGAAGAGGCCACGCCCAGGTCTGCGGAGCTCAGATGATATGTCTGGTTACACAAGAATGAAAATCTTCACTTTCACAAAGTATTGCTTTTCGTTTTCATATAGAATTGCCGTTTAGAAATGCTACGTGGTCTAGACAGGAATGTGACGGCTGTCTTGCTTCTTCACAGCCTGCTTTGCTCGGCTCACCGATGCAGAAGTGCAGAAGGCGTCCCAACATGTCCTGGGTCTCGGCGGGCCGAGAGAGGAACAGCCTCGTCGTCGCCGTCAGGAGCTCCAGCTTAACCAGGGTGGACAGTTCTGTCTTGAGGCTGTCGATGTAGTCTTCCAGGATGTAGGGGGCGCCAGAAATCTGGTCCCCATGCATCCCTAACAGCCAAATCAGAGCCTGTTTCCCCTGGACAGGAAAAAGTTAGGAACTTGGTCAAAAATATCAACCTCAAGACACATCTGTTCCAGGAAGACGTCCACTAGCCTACGCTACTCCATTTCCTCCACTTCTTGTGCTTTCTGAATGCTCTTAGTGTTATACGTTATGTTTGACTGTATAGTCCAGGGGTCTCCAGCTCCGGTCCTGGAGAGCTACCGTCCAGTAGGTTTTCTATCCTACCTGGCTTCTGATGAGCCACACCTGTTCTCAGGTAAATACCAGGAGCAGGTGTGGCTCATCAGAAGCCAAGTGGGACAGAAAACCTGGATAGTAGCTCTCCAGGACCGGAGTTGGAGACCCCTGGTATAGTTCTATTTCATTCTTGCTATATCTCAGATGCATTATATAGCTCTTGCTGTGATACTACTTATTCTTGTACCTGAGCAGTTGCTGGAAGCTCAGCCTAGCTGTACTTATGCCCAGTCGACTCCTGACAGCTGTAAGTTGGTGATTTGCTTTCTGCCTCGTCTCTATGTCACTAAGGTTGTCTGCTAAATAACTTAAATGTAAATAAAAGATCGCACTAACAGCCAGGGGCGGGTTTGTTGTTTCTGGGGCCCCAAATGTCGACTCCCCCAGCCATTCAAAAACTAATTTAATAGCTAGCAAGTAGAGTCAAAACATCATGGCTAGCCAGCTGGTTAGCAGACTAGGCCGCTTCAACATCTTGCGTATAAGGAACGAGTTTACATAATATTTAGTGTAGTCACATGGCCAACATGGGATTTGAATTGTACTCACGTCACTGTCCTGGATGATCTCCTCACAGCCAGCAATGGCCTGACACACGCATGCCGTGGACTGCGGACACAACCAGACCAGGTCCCGGAAGGTCTGCACCACAGCTGGAAGATAAGAGACCACCTTTAAGAAGAGAATAATCACTGTGAAGTGTGTGTGTGTGTGTGTATATATATATATATATATATATATAGAGAGAGAGAGAGAGAGAGAGAGAGAGAGTATAGACATCAAAGGGTTAAACTGACTGCGTGTCCCCACTGCCATCCAAAGATACTTTACGGCAGTAACAGCCACAGTGGCTCCGCCTACCGGAGGTGATGTGCTCCTGCCTCAGCCCCAGTAATCCCGTCAGTATGGCCAAGCTGCGCTCGCTGTACGTCCGCCCGATGCGACCTGATGAGACCGACGGCAGAGATGGCAAATCAGCATTTACATTAGATTCACATTTTGTCAGATACTTTTATCCAAAGCATTGTACATTTTTGAGAAAGCAGGGTCTATCAGTCCCTGGAGCAGAAGGTGGTTTGAGGCTGGGCTCAAGGGCCCAGCGGTGACATCACTGTGCTGCACCTGGGATTCGAACCGGTGACCTTTCGATCACGGACCTGACTGTCCTAATTTATCACATGGGGTGTGTGTTCTGCATATAGTGCTACACTGATTTGCACAATTCTCTTATTCTTTATTATTGATTTTCCTTTATACATTTATTGTTCTTTTTCTTATACTATGTGCTACTGGACGAAATTTCACCCCAGTGATCAATAAAATTCTGTCTTATCTTATCCGATCCCACACCACCCCATCCTATATTATCCTATCAAATCCTATAAACCCCATTCTAGAAAAATTAGGACACTTTCTAAAAATGCAACAAAAACTAAAATATGTAATTTGGTACTTGACTTGAACCTTTATTTAACAGGCGAAAGGACAACGAAAATACTGTTGGTATTGTTTTTTTAAAAAAAAAATAAAAAAAAAACATAATTCTGTTTGTTAAACAAACAAATTTGAAAATTCATACCTGCAACATGCCCCAAAAAAGTTGAGACAGAAGCGAGTTTATCCTCATTTTTTTTAAATTATATTTTGCATTCGTTTGGGAACTGAAGCAACTAATTGTTGCAGATTTGCAAGTGAAGTTTTTCCACATTCTTGCTGTATTGCAGTCCATGGTCGCCGTTGTCTCATTCTCCTCTTCCTGATGCGCCAGGCATTTTCAATAGGACACAGATCCGGGCTGCAGGCAGGCCAGTCAAGCCCACAGACTGTGTCTATGAAGCCGCATTTTTGTCATTTGTGCAGAATGAGGCCTGGCATCGTCCAGCTGAAATATACACGGAGTTCCTGGGAAAAGACGTCGTCTTAACGAGAGCACATATACAGATCCCCAGAGTTAGGTAATTCAGATCTAGAGAGTAAAATTCCAGACCAGTATTTTGTTTCAACCAACCAGCTGAGTCTCTGTGACTGTGACTCTTTATACTCAACTGGTTGGTTGAAACGAAATCTTGGTCTGGACTTTTACTCTCTGGATCTGAATTAACCAACTTTGCAGATCCATGCCATGAGCACAGATGCACCCCCATACTTTCACAGATGCTGGTTTTTGCATCTTTTGGCGATATTTTTCATCTTTGGCACATAGAATCCACCGTCTGTTTTCCCCAAAAACAGAGGAGTCCCTAAACGTGGACTCATCTGACCACAGAACACGTTCCCATTGTCTATTGGTCCATCTCAGATGAGCTCAGGCCCAGAGAAATCACTGGCGTTTCTGCACAAAATTGATGTACGGCTTCCTCTTTGCAAAATACATTTTCGGGGAGCATTTCCTGATGCAACGGTCTAATGTGTTAAGTGTGTTAAGGAAGAATGATTTCCCAAAGTACTCCAGAGCCCATGGTAGCATGATGGTCTCTAATGCAATAGCGCCCAAGGGCTCGAAGGTCACGCGCATTCAGCAGTGGTTTCTGGCCTTGCTGTCATGCACAGAGATACCTCCACACTCCCTGAAACTTTTCACAATGTTATTAACTGTAGATGGTGACAGACCTAAATTCTTTGCTACCTTGTGCTGAGAAACATTGTTTTTAAATTCTCTTGCGAAGTTCAGCATGACCCATCCTTGCTTGCAAAGACTGAGACAGGATGCTCCTTTTACCAGTTAAC
The DNA here is from genome assembly GCA_015163995.2 of Mormyrus lacerda. Lineage (NCBI taxonomy): Eukaryota > Metazoa > Chordata > Actinopteri > Osteoglossiformes > Mormyridae > Mormyrus > Mormyrus lacerda. The sequence goes on from JAABNX020000044.1 coordinate 13,962,278, forward strand.
CTGCTACTTGAGGAACCTTCCAGAATGTTACTTGCGTGACCTTTTCAGTCTGACTTTGCCTCTGTCCCAACGTTTTTGGAGTGTGCTGCAAGAATCAATTTCTAAATATGTTTCTGTTTAACAAACACAATTAAATTTGTCTATGAAAGCCCTCAAAATCTTTTCTTTCTTCTCTATTGAAAGTACCGAATTTCAGATTTAAGTGTCCAAACTTTTCTGGAAAATGTAACTCTGCCCTACCCCCATTCTCACCAGCGTACCCCTGGGACTCAGGTCTTACCCACAGCAAAGATGGCAGCCTGGGCCAGCTCCGGAGAGACGTCAGTGCAGTACGCCTGGAGCTCCTCCAGAACCAGCACCACGTTGTCATCGTTCGCCAGCTCCACCAGGATCTCCATCTTGCGGAACTTGATGTAGCCAGGCTCCGAGTAGCTGCAGAAGAACTTCTTGTAGTGGGGTGAGAACTGCGCCGGGAGGCTGCGCAGGACGCGCTGCACGTGGCACAGGCCCGTGAAGCGAAGCTCGCGTGAACTGGCGCTGCAGGTGGCCAGCAGGGGGCCCCGTGCCCGCACCAGCACATCCGCCTGGACGGCAGGGTGCCCCGAGGCCAGCCGCAGGAAGAGCCGCAGTGCGGCAGCTGTGACGAGGCTGTCGCCGCCCTGCAGGTGGCCGTCCAGCAGGTTCAGGATGTCGAAGAGCTCGGTGTCGTCACGGGGCTGATAGCGCAGCAGGAAGCCCAACGTCTCGCTCTGCCCCCACACGTCCAGGTCCTTCAGCCTGTTGGGGGGGGGGCAGAGATCCCAGTACGTATCAGGTATCACACCATCAACACCTCGGCCCATGCTGCTTTTCCTGGCTCCCCCTTTCTGCATTCTCACTTAATTTACGCTTTAATCCAGTTGAGTTAGCAGGGACAGTGCCTGTTTGACGCTGACATCACACTGCAGACCTTGGGATTTGAACCAGCGACCCCCCGATCACAGAGACAGTACCGTAAGCCACAGACTACCACTTTTTAAGTTCCGTTACCTAAAACCACAGTCTGCGTGTGAATTACGACGGGAACTTCCCACCGAAAGCCGATCCTATATTATACTTCTGCTGCAGAAGTACATTTGAGGCAGGGCTATGTTTAAACAGGCACTTTCTTTTAACATGGCAAAGGGATAGATAATTTCTCAAAAAGCACTGCACTGTAGACAGAGCGGAGTCGGGGGAATACCGGGTGCTTCTGTGTTTCGACTCATCACACTGTTGAGCCCTTATCTGTCCATATGGACTGGTGAAATGGTTAAATCTCCATTAAAAAGAGTGACGGTCACTTGGGACTCCAGGTTTCGAGGTGAGCTGTGAACTAACCCCAGCTCTGCAAAGGATTACTGTGTTTGGTCATAAAATTCTGCATTTCTTGATAGCGCCATGCCCTAAAAGACACTACCTGTTCAGCAGATGATGTGCGATGGGTTTGTTAATGACCACGCCCCCCTCTGATTTCAGGATCTCCTCCAGGGCCCGCAGGCAGTTGACCATCACCACCGGGTCCGGATCCCTCAGCAGTCCGTACAGCTCATTGACGACAGTGCCATCTAGAGGAGGCAGGAAACGCAAATAGGTCCGATATCAGTATAGTGCAATAAACAGTAGTTCTCAATCCTGTTCCTGGTGCCGCCCCCTGCCAGAATGTTTCAAATCCAACCTGCCACATTCATTATCAGCCCATTAAGCACCACCTAAGCCTGATTAAGGTTGGGCTGCAATAAAAACACACCGTGGAGGCGCCAGGAGCAGGACTGAGAAGCACTGAATGCAATACAACATTAAATACACTTATTGTTGTTGCAGTGGGTATTATTATTGTTTGCATTATACAGTGATAATAATTGTTCAACCTAAAACAATAAAATTAGCAGAATGACTAGATCCACGCTGACTCCACACCCTACAAGGAAATGAACCGGAGGACCTGGGGGGGGGGGACTTCCCCCTGCCAGCAACCGGAGATCCCCTGACGCTTAGCAACCAAACATATCAGGCCTCAGGCTCCTAAGTAACAATGCCTGACTGTTTTCTAGTTCAGAACGGTGCTGATATTCGGCAGAGCTGCCATTCTCGCCATTCGGACTGTGATTAAGGCAGCTGGGCCGTGTTGCAGCCTGCTATCCTCCAACTGCTACCCAGAATCCAACTGCATAAACAGGTGAGACTGAGATATATGTTATTTTACATGTGCACAAGGGACACAATTCTTAGGTTTTTGCATATCCTATCATTCTTAAGGGAGACAGTTATTTGGGCTAGAGCACAGGGTCACGCAACATCCGGGGCTCCTGGAGAAGTTTGGCTTAAGAGCCGTGCTGTGGAATGATTATGCTGACAGCAATGGGATTTGAACCTAAAACCTTCTGGGCACTGGCGCAGATCCCTAAGCTGCTGAGCCACATGTTGCCCCCCCCCCGGCAAATTAGAACATCAGATTCCATGCAACCGCTGTGGACATAAAAAAAAGAACAGCAGCAGTAAGAGGCTAATAGAAAGTACATGAAAAAGCACGTCTATGAAACAGAAAGTCATCCATCACCTATTTCAGCATCAGGCTGCAGGTTGCGCATCTTGGCACAGCCGAGCACGGCCACCCTCCGCACGTACGACGCCTTGTCCCGCAGTCCCGTCAGCACCGGTTGCTGAATGTACTCTGTGATCCCCGCCATCCTGATCCAGAACAGGACAGAACAGCCGGTAACAGAGGGACATCCTGAAAAACATCCTGTCCTGCATGAAAATCCGACTAATTATGAGAGGATATGATCTCAGTACACAGCTAAGAGCAAAGGAATGGTAATGAAAGTCACTGAAGGAGGTCAAACTCTCACAAATGGGTTTCCGCTACCATTTGGGGATCTAAGTGTCCCAGACTGCTTAGGCAGAAAGAGAAATATTTATAAATACCTCCATTGCATCTGAGAAAAACCTACAACAGCACTGTTTTGTTTGGATTCTCATCTGATATTGTATTTTAACACAACATTTATGAGACCCCATAGAGAAATACATCTCTCAAGTGATGGAAAGAAGGTAACTGGAGATTAGTGATGGTTCTCATGTCTAGGTGAGCAGATTTATCTTAACACAGCTGTATGAGAAACATTCCAGATGCTAGTCGTCCATTAGGGAGCATCTGATGCATGCCCTGATCAAGGGCCCCGGCCCCGGCCCCCGGCCCCCGGGCTGGCCAACACACCGAAGGTTGCACATGTTCCTCAGCGCCAGGCCGCGCACCATGGGGTTGGGGTCGGCGCAGTCCTTGCGCAGCGTGTTGATGGCCAGTAGGGCCAGGTCGGGCTTCAGCTTGGCGTAGGTGCACATGTAGAGATAAACCAGCTTCTTCTGCACGATGTCCACTGAAGCTCCGGCCTTCACCATCTCCATGAAAAGGGGGGACATGTCCAGGCCTTGCGTCATGAACCTGTCACGTGGGGGGGGGGGACTCTCTTTAAACCCAAAGGGTTCAGAATTCTCAGTTTGCCTTTTGTACATCAGGACATAGAAGATCTTACTCACACCATCCATTACGTTACATGTAACATGTGACAGGGTTACACAGCACAAAACAGTGTCACTATATACATCTTTTACATATATAATTATTTCTAACAGGGAAGGGCCTATTAACAAGTGTGGAAATTCTTCTGATTGCAATCAGGGAGCGACCATCTGACATACGTTCACAACCATCTGACATACGTTCACAACCATCTGACATACGATCACAACCATCTGACATACGTTCACAACCATCTGACATACGATCACAACCATCTGACATACGTTCACAACCATCTGACATACGATCACAACCATCTGACATACGTTCACAACCATCTGACATACGATCACAACCATCTGA
>JAABNX020000044.1:13966278-13985352 GCA_015163995.2 Mormyrus lacerda
ACGGGCTATAAAGGAATCAAGCTGATGCATATGGTTCAGCTTCTTACTGTACATGCTGAACGTATGTCAGATGGTTGCTCCCTGATTGAAATCTGTCAGAGAATAAACTTGGACCTGCAACTTCTCCATGTCTCAGCTGTGAATCTCTTCTGATCAACGACCCGTTGGAGACGGCGTACTCCAACAATGACCGGTACAGAAAACGTGTGGATGATTGAATGGATGGATGTTTATGACTGTGCCAGGATGTAATGTGCCCCATGTATAATAAACAAGCATCTTTTGGATGTACTCACAACACATTAAGTGTTTCATAACCATTGCATTCTAAAGTTGTGTATTTGATACCCACAGTAGATGGGTTCCTGTCCCATAATGCCTTGTGAGGACATTTGGCAGTCAACTACAAAGCCAGAAGAGTTTTCAAATAACATAACTGCGGAGTCCTCACCACAAATACGACTGTGTCCCATCACCTATAACAGGACGGCAGACAAACTACACATTTTAGGCCGCCTTCTCACCGGATGACGCGCAGAATCACGTTTCGGTAGCGCAGTCGGTCAGACTGGACGTTGGGGTTGGAGAGAGCCCTCTTCAGCTCCTTCACCGTCTCATCGGAGCCCAGGTACGGCATTTCGTCCACTGATACTCGTCTGTGAAGTAGAGCAGAAGCATTCCGTTACATGCACTATACCCAAGCACAAAATGAATTTTAATAACTAAAAAATGCCTGTGTTTCCTAACACATCCCCGACAATTTAACAGGTTTTAACAATTCCGTTTTCATAGGTACAGTGTTAATGTGGGGTAAACAATAAAACAACAACAACGACGACAATGTGACCCTAACAAGAGCATAAAATCATATATGACATCTGGAGTTTGTGTGTCCCATGCTTCTGGACAACCGAGAAAGGCTGTCATACACTTAGCATGATGCACGGCTAAAACACGATACTCACAAAGCGTCAGTCGTCGCTATAAACTTCGCCTTTTAACTATTTACAAAATGACATTAATTTATTCATAAAAGAGGACCAGCACCCCCATTTCATGTTTCCTTGGAGTTTTTCTATTTTCGATCTTTGGCCGGAAGCGGTTCTGATAGAAAAATGCTCCCCAAACAGCGCAAACAATAAAGCCAATGCGTATAAATGCTTAAATGTGTGATTAAATAAATCTATTATTATATTTATGATGATATCATTTAATATACACATATAGCTGCATAAAACACAATATAAAGTATATCGATAATTTATTTTTTTAAATATAGGACCCTGTTTATGGGGGAGGGATAAGAAAGCGACACACAACCGACTTCCGGTCAGAGGAACCTTCTTACTTTCGTTGGAAAAGTGGTTTGGTGGGTACCTCCACTTTTAATATGTGTGTTTCCTCTTTATGTCCAAATATATACAGTTTTGCCGAATGGCGTCTGTAAGTTGATCGTTGTGTGTAATTATCCTGTCAGTGCCCTGCGATGGTTCAGACTGTGAATATTCATCCTGCGATTTTCTCTGACTGGCACAAGCGGTTGGTAGATTAAAAAAGAATGCCTTATAAGAGACTACAGGCGACTAAATTTTATTGCCGATACGAACAGTCTGTAAGGTTTTCAAACTACCCCAAAACTTTCGAAGCAGCTGATTTTAGTTTTATAATGGAATAAAATCGATACTTTTTAATTATCGGTCCCCGTGGGGAAATTGTCTTTTCACGCCGCCCCCAACTTGCTCTTTTTAGAGTAAGCTGGCCACGAAGGGCAGCCACCTGTTGGGGCGCCCAGGGAGCTGGGGGTTAAGGGCCTTGCTCAAGGACCCACAGACGTGCTGAGGCTGGGTTTGACTTCTTGTATTTGCGTGAGTCAGAAAACGTGTCACACATACCAGACCCTGGTTGTGTACCCAGTACATACCGGTCAACACCACTTCTCTTTAACGCCGTTTGACATCTGGGTCTAGGAGTCTGCAGTGGGTTCCCTACATTTTCTGTGTACAGAGGCGTATGCACAATATCAAACTGATAACCCAAAGGGCAATCAGGCATTAATCCAAAATGACATGCTTATGAAATATGAGTGACATCTTTTAGTGGGATTGAGGTTTGTGTTGCAGAGAGGGTTTATTGTTTTGTTGGTAGACTGACAAAGGAAAGCACGGCCAAATTTAATCTATTCATTTAATATTGCATAAAATACAATTTTATCAGCCAAACATTGGGTCTTCACACAAAATACTATGATATGAATTACACAAAAGGCTTAATACTTTGTTCTAAATCTGTAGGCAAGGATAATAGTTGTTTTATTGTTCTTGGGCAGGACATTTTAAAAATATGGTCCATCAGTAATGTGCTTAGTGTTTTCCACACTCCTTAAAACTTAACGTGAAGTAAATGCACATCGCTCAAACTCCTTTCCTTCCAGTCTGGACCCATCAATACTTTAAGAAAAACACAGGTGAGGAAACCAGAAATGTATTTTACATACCTGTAAAACATTTCAAAATTTAATTGAAGGCAATATTTGATTCAAGTTGTCACCAAGAACAGACCTACTTAAGTTACAAGGGCTAAAATAGTCCCATGCAATGTTACAAAATGTTCCAATTATTTTCCAAATCTACTCATCACAAATTGAGAAAACCCCTTATTGATATAAATGCAGCTGAAGCATAGGAGGGACCAGATGCTAGTTAAGCTTATTCTGTAATAAATGCATCACCGCAGAGCAAAACGTGTTTAGTCACCGTTAACTCTGGATTTGATGTCCAGTACAATTAGAAACCTTGGTTAAATTTCTTTGCCTATTTCACTGATATATATGATGAGACATTGGCTATGAACAGCCAGTAGGCATCCGAGTAGCAAATTTAAATGGCCTTTGAAGATGTAACTGCATGATAGTTTGTCAGTTAATGAAATCATCATGTGACTCCGTGAGCATGCAGTTAAGTCAGGGAATACATTTATTAAAAACTAGTTGTGGGGGGGGGGGGCAAAAGGTTAAACATGGAGTATTTTGGAGGCTTCAATCCATATGTGCAAACTGCAATGAGATTCCAGCTCTGCGCGCTGCAACACACATCTTCATTAAAAGCAGTGGTCAGATTACCTCCAGGAAATCCACAACTAAGATCAAAACTCCATTCTGGAGAATCAGATGTTAAATTAGCAGCCGGATTTAGGAATTCTGACCAACCCTTAACCCCCCCGACATGAACTGGAAACATTCTCACATATAAAATTTGCAGTAGTTGCTGGCAGCAGCACCGGATACATGTTCAGGCTTAAATTACGTTAGCTTACATTTCCGCTCCCTGTCAGTGCACAATTACATCAGTTCGACACAATTGAATTAAAACCGTTTGCTCCCAGAAGGTTACCGACATTGTTACCCGGGCATGACAACTTGTAGCAGGCAGTTTGAACTTGATATCAACAACCCTTTGGCTTTGTAGATGTACAGTATAAGATCCCAAGGCACAAAAGGTAAAAAATAAATCTTATTTTACACCATGATGCACTACTGACCATAGTGCCAACTGCTAAAAAGACTGCAACTCGACATCAAGGCAAACTTCTCTTTCCTGTTCATAAAGATTGGCACAGGAGAGGGGGTAGAGTGCAGAAGGCACCTTTAACAGAGACACACACACACTGGAACGCGGCAGCTATGGTTCTGATACTGCAGCATGATCTAAGCAAATGATATTCAAAGCCTTTGACTGGCAACCCCTAAATCCAGACAGTCAATATTCACAATAGACAGAAGTATTTAACAATGGTAAAATGTCCAGAATTACGAATTAGAACAAATGTGCAACACTGTCTGAAACAGTACATGACACAAAGAAAACGGGAGGAGAGAATCAGTAGCTTATTTTTAACAGAGGGAAAAAGAGGAAGGAGAACAACACACTCTTTAAAACTACATATGAAAAGGAGATTTAAAAATTAAAAAAAAAAAAAAAAAAACAAACATTTTGCTAGGTGCATTTACGGCAATGTGTCGATGCACACCCACTAAACGCTCATTTTATAAACGAGGGAAACTGCTTCATGGTGAGCTTTGCATCGTGACTTGGAAAAAAGCCAGACATGTTACTATGCAAAAAAAATTAAAAATAATAAAAACCCTGCATTATAAGCAAAAAAAAAAGTCAGTTTAGCTGTCACATGTGTCAAACAACTATCTTACGTGTGCACAGGACGCTGGGAAGGGCCCACCGTAAGTGGAGTGCAAATCTACATATAGTTACTTGAGATGGAACAAATACAGTCCATCTTCTCATGTTGGTTACAAGATAAACCTGTGTGCAACAAGTCAAATGGCTACAGGCTCTCAGTGACACCCCCCCCCCCCAAAGGAAAACCCACACATAACCCTCTCATTTGCATATACATGCAGGTAGTTTGAGGACCAATGATGAAGTGAAGGGGGGTTGGGCTGCCGAATATTTATCCCGACCCCCGTAACATTTTGCCATATTGCAGGAATGTTATATTATTACAATGCATCGCACTATGATAGACATTGATTCTGGAGAGCATAGGGATTTTTTTTCTTTAGGAAATGCTGCCATCTGCTGAACACAAGTGGAAGTACAACCTATTCAAATTCACACACAATCCCCATGTTCACAGAATCTATTCCTTTGCTGTCACACTGCATCCTCAGCCATTTTGTCAGGCTCGCTGGCTTTGAGAGGCGTGTTCACGTCGTCTTCCCGTCTCTTCTCGGCTCGGTCCCCGTCCTCACCCGCCACTTTTTCCAGCCTCTCCTCTTCCCGCTTCTCCCGGTCTAAGAGCCTGTAGTTGATGCCCATTCCCACAAACAGGAAGATGCTGGCCACCATCAGAATGATCCCACAGCCATAGTAAGTGTACTTGTAGTCATGGTAAATGTCATTAAACCGGCCTGTGGGAATAGAACAAGGTGTCAAATGCCAATATCTGTGATTTATACAACCAAACAGGTCGTGCTGTCGTCTACATCTTCTATAAGTCCAGCGTGAGCGACATTTCAGCGACGTCTATGGACCAATGTGCTTTGAATGGTAGGTCTACACATGATTGCCCTCTTCAATAACCACACGTATTTGCATGTACCATAAAAACGTTTTTGCACATACCTCAAAGCTGCTGGTGACCTGCATCTAGGTTTCACCTTTGTTTCTGTCTACACGTTTTGCATCTTTATTTACATTTCCTGTTGTACATTTACTGCTTTTATTTATACGCCGTCATATTTACTCAGTGCCACTGCCCGCACCAAAAATTCCTTGTGTCTTTGGCACTGGTGACTAACAAGGTTCAGATTGACTCAACACAAAGCCATTCAGTAACATTGATCAAGCTACCGAACACGCAGTCTGAGGTTACGCGCTTCAAGGGCCGACGCGACGTCACTCACCCAGGACAGGAGGGCCCAGCAGCACGGGGCCGCACTCCACGATGGTCACCAGACCCACCGCGCTGGAGAACCGCTGTGCCCCGACCAGGTCCATCAGCGTCTCGAAGAGCACGGAGCTCAGCCAGCCGAAGGCGAAGCCGAAGAAGATGGAATAGACCACGAAGCCCGTGTAGTCTTCAGAAAGCGGAGCCAGCATGTGGCACACGCCGTTGTACAGGATCGAGGCTGCAAAGAAGTACTGCACGCGGGGCCGGACCCATCGAGTATTGGCCACGATTCCCATTGAAGGTCGGGCCACCATGTCCACAAAGGCCAGAGTAGAGAGCAGAAAGGCGGCCTTGTCTTTGGGGATGTCCTTGCTCTTGGCATAATTACTGAGGAAGACCAATGGGGCAAAGAGACCAAAGAACATGATGACGTTGCCAAGGAGGTAGAGCAGGAATCCCCGATGGGCGAAGAGGGAGAGGTCGATGACAGAGTTGATCCTCTGCATTAAAGTCTTCCGCTCCACGGACCTCCCATCTGCCTTGGCGTCGCCTGTGTCCTGGGACGGCTGTGGAGCCGGCTTGGGTCCGATGGGTCTCATGAGGGACCCGGCCACACAACAGTTGAGTAGAAGCCCCCCCAGGATTAAAAAGCTTCCTCTCCAGCCGAACTGGTCGAAGAACCAAGTGTTGAGGGGGGCGAGAGTGGACAGGAAGACGGGGCTGCCCGCCATCGCGATGCCGTTGGCAATGGGCCTCCGCTTGTAGAAGTACTTCCCGATCATGGTGAGCGCCGGATTGAGATTGAAAGCCAACCCTAAACCTGCAGACGTTGAAAGTAAAGTAAATGTCATGCGTCAAGTGACAAAAGGCTCGCTTTCAAAAAAAATAAATCAATCAAAAAGCTCAGCCTTCTCGCGTGAACCAAGCTGTGCAAACATGCAGAAAAACAACTCACAGGAATGTGATTTCTGTAAAGGGACAAATCTGCCATAACGCACTGATGGACATACCTCCAATCACCCCAACACAGAAGTAGAGCCCCTCTATGGTGTCGCAAAACGAGGCGGTCACCAGCCCGCTGCCGGCCAGACAGCCCCCGATAATCATGATTGGACGACTGCCGTACTTGTTCACCAGGATACTGCTTATTGGTCCTAAGGGGAAAGGGGTGGGCATTAAAATAGACACAGCTTTTTAAAAGGCAATTAGAACAAAATAATCTTTTTATATATAAATTTTAATGAATAGTGAAGCTTGTCTGTGGTGCTGTCCCAACATGGAAGTGCAAAATGAATTCAGCGTCATGAGGATAACAGGCCACAAGGTGGCACTCCAACCAAGCTCAACATGCCGCAGTCTGAAGAGATGGGCCTGCCTAGAAACAGCCGCAAATTGCATGTCCCTGCTAATGCCGTGCAGACATGTAGCGGAGGCAGGAACCGCAGCAGACATGGTTTGGCCTCAATCACCTCCAACAGACCAGTCTCAGTTGCAGGGCTTTAGACTGGTTAGTTGTGCTGATTTGACTACATAGGGCTATATTCATGGTGAAAGTCTATGGATATTAAAACGGAAGGAACAACCAAAACATGTAAACGCTTTATAAAATGACAAAATGTTTCAAAATGTAAAATGATGCAAATAAGGTGCTCAAGCTTTTGATTATTAAAAATCACCACACCTATAGGAACAAAGTCTAAGAAAGTTAAAAGGAGGGGACTCTGGTTTGATTTCCACCTCAGTGCGATTCATTTGGACAGGTGTGAACACAGTAATCGCACTCGGGAGCGGACGGTAAGAACAGTACCGTGACCCTAGAGAGGAAGTGTACTCAGTCTGACCCCAAACAAACTCTGGAAGGGTTAGTTCGTGGTGTGACCGTACCCCTCGACTGAACTGCCAGGTGTACTCTGCGAGTTTGAGCTAATTAGCTCCTGTAACCAGGTGTGCTTTGCATTCTGGGATGGGGCAGAGCATGCAAACCAGCAGCAGCAGCAGCAGCTAGGCTTACTCAGTCTAGCAGCGAAGTCTGTTGGCTTCTTGAAATCTGGGCAGATTACTACATCTGTTAGTTCTTACTAATCAACTCGTAAAAACTCAAACTTTTCAAAATGTTCAGGTCAACAGCTGAAGGAGAGGATTTGGCTGGTTGACTGAACATTGCCATGTCAAAGTAAAAAAATAATTTTTTTTTCCCTGTGTGTAAAATCAAAAGTGAACAGAGAGGACAATACTATAAGTTTATAAACTCAACTTATGATTGTGAATGAAGAAACCAAGCTACAGGTGTGAAAATGCCCCAAGATCTTCACCTTAAGAGCGGCCTGGATCCATGAATGCTTGAGGTCTGCAAGACCAGGGCATTTAACTATCAACTAGCAAAAACATAAACCGAGACACATCTTTCGGGCGAGAACGACATGATCTCGATGGAGAAAATGTTCTTTTAAGAACTGATGCACGTCAAATGCGGGGTCCTTTCTGTGTGGCCTTCACGTGAGTTTTCACCGGGGGCTCCGATTTCCTCCCAGAGCCCAAAAGAGCGCAGGGTAGACTTATTGGCATATCTCAATTGGCCCTGTAGTTGTGTGTGTGTGTGTGCCCTGTGGTGTTTCTGCCTGTGCCCGTTGTTCCCGGGTTGGGCTCCGGGCCCCCCCGCAACCCCAGTGGGGATTAAGCCGTTACGACAATGGATGGATGTAAAATTACATCTGAGGTGAGCTCTGCAGCCCCAGACAGCTTCTGTGTCCCTTATTAATAATAATAATCCAAAGGTTTTCCTCTCATTTTGCAACTCAGGCCATGAATCCCAGCCTTTAATGCCATTTTAAGCATCGCAGTGAAAAGTCTCAAGGGAAGGAAGACAAACCACTGAACAGACAGATTGCATACTAGTTTCACACAAACGTACGTAGAAGACAGTTTTCTATAAACAGATGGAAAATGAGCTTTGACAGGGTTAAGTGGCTGTAACTCAGCAGATTGACATTAATGAGAGACATACGGAAGCTACCAGGGACTAGAAAGAATACAGCAGGATAACTGAGAATCTAGATAGTTGTATATGCTGTTACTCGTATGGCAAAGTCGTTACGCATTTTGCCATCTCATTCATACAGTAGCACCCAAACCTGTGAATTAAGACAATTTAGTGTTAGGGTATATCCAGGTGCTTTACAACAGCCAAAGATCAATTCATCAAGGTCTCAGCTTCGGAAAGTTTTCAGATACAAAATACCACTGGCAGAAGGGCATCACCTTTTACGTAATGACAGAGTCTGAAAAAGATCAAGAATAAACTGAAGCTACCATTTGTTCTGAGATAAGAGAATCTGGGACAGCCTTCCAATAGCATATGAGCTAATCAATCTCTAATGCCAGAGTTTTGGTTAGTTATCTTCAGCCCATTTCTTGAGTACCTTTGAAGCGGACATGCCCTTTGAGCTTGAAGCATGTGTCCAAGACATGCTATAGTAAGAGTAAATCTGTGAGTCTGTGATGCTATTCATGAACGAGGAAGTATTTGCATAAGGAGTGTTTCTCTCCGCGTGCCAATATTTAAACTCCTGATAAGCCTCAACGTTTACCTGGAAGAGGAACACGGAACGTTAGCACTCTGCTTTCAGACGTGTATGGGGAAAACACGGGAAGTGTGGATAACAACTGGGCTCTTTGCAGTCTGAGCAGCTTCCCTTAAACCAGCCTCGAGTCCCGTCAAGCAAAGCAGCGGAACAGACTCCGATGTGGGAAACGCCCAGGGTGATGCAAAACCGGAATCCACATAAAGGCACACATGTATTAAAAACTCAGTACGTGCCGGCGACCACGGTGCTCTGCCTGGCCACAGGACGGGGGTGTAAGGAGTCAGCCTACCATACCGACATTCCCCAACCTGACTCATTGGCCAGACCTGTATTACATCACCCAGTGCCGCCACAGGATTGGTGCTCTGGGGGTAGGGTTTAAACCACAGTAGTTTGCAGAGCACACTTGACACAGTCATTAAGCGTGGGGTGGTAAGAAACCCGCCAAGCGAGGCCCCTCCTGGGAAAAGATGAAGTTTCAGGATAAAATGTTCCTAGACAGGATCTTTATTCACTGGCCAGCTACAAAGGGTCTTATTGACCAGGCTGTATTTCACTGCTAATGTGCGCTACCGTGTTCCTGACTCTCGGGATTCAGCAGCCCCAGTCAGACTGGTACCCAGTTTCCCTCTGCTGACGTGGGGGGACACAGTGACCTTGATAGAAGGCTCGATGGCATACTTGATTGCACATGGAAGTACAATGGCGTGACAGAAGAGGGAACCTTCACCCAGTGGTGATGTTTACAACTCAAACCACAAGATTTGGTAGGGAAAGAAGGCGTGGCTTGAATTTTTTTTTTTTTTAACTGGAGGAAAAAAAAAAATTATCCCTCCCCTGAACCCCCAGTATTTCACCTCCCAATGGAATACTGGCTACAGACTGGGGAGTTGGGAACTTCGATTCTAGAGGTATGGAAATTTTATCTGGATATGCATTGGTTTTGTAATTACTAGTGGATAATCTACAGTTAACCAGACATTCCACCCATTGACTAGGATATGTGAAGCATATTCGAGTTTGGGCTGAATGCAAGCAAATTCCCAAAAGACCCAAACAGAATCGCTGCACATTGAACAAAGTCTCAGTGAAGCTGACAGTGGACACAAAGCATGGCTATTGAATAAATGCAACCTGCTCACTGGACACACAGAGGAGGAGAGAGAGCCCTTTATCTTCCTGCTTTACCCTCTTACTGGGTTTCAAACCTCAGACTGCTCGCTCACCGTGGGTCTGTGCCCCACCAACACGCGGTTTCAGCACAGATGTGGAGGCTGTGTTTCACTGAGGACAGCGTGATTGGACGGTTACCCGCTAGCTGCATCTGCTAAACAAATGCACTAAGAATCAGGGGTGGGACTAACTCCACCTGGACATCGATTTACGCCCAGGACGAGAGCAGAATGGATTACCCACTTCTCATTTTTAAGGACTTGCTTTCAAGTGGTCACACCCAAAGGTCTTGAGGAAAACCCTCCTGAAATTGGGACAGGGTCCCTTCCGAGACACTTGATAAGGGAACGCACAAAGTACATGCTGAATCTGACCTTTTTTGACTCTTGGCACAATTATATCCACTCAACTGACTAAGCTCATATTTTACACAGTATTGAGCAGCCTTAAAAAGGTGGCCATACTACACAGGTCTTACACCGACAGCCCACTAAATCCCCCTCCTAAAAGCGGTTTAAAAAAAGAAAAAAAGAGAAGAAAAAAAAAAATCAACAAATCCCAGAGGAATGTGATAGGGGTGTATGGTACCCAGAAAGCACAGTTCAGTATGTACCTCTTTTTTGAAGTCATGGTCCGGTACGTTTTTGGTACAACTAACAAAACAAATTGCTTCTTTTTCCCCCTTAAAAATAGGAGTTTTACTGAAGAAAGTATGACCGTCTTTCTTAAAGTCTCTCAATACAGCTGCAACCTACTAATAAAAGTTTACTTAATCAAAATGTTATCTCAGGTGAATAGAAATATCCATTAAGATGCACATTTAGAAAAGCAACTGTACCTGATCTGTACTGTATTCACATCAGCTTTCAACTTCATATTAAAACTGCAACAAAAATATTGTCTCCAAAAAATACAGAAATACTATAAACAAGAAATATCCAATATAGTGCAGCAGTGGAAGTCTTCAGAGACTCGTTTATCTCTGTTCACCGTAACAATGTGCGCATGCATAGTGGTGCGGCTGCATCTGCTTCTTTTCGCATGCGAGTCGGGAAACACACAAACGCAGAAAAAAGCCCTGCATTTGTTCGGTACATGTGTGCAGTTACACCCTAGAATGACTATCCTACTTACCGCCGGCGTACATGACAGCCAGCATGATGGAGGAGATCCAAGAGACCTGGCTGCTGGTGACTTCAAAGATGACCTCAATCTCTTTGAAGAAGACCGTGATGGACTTGGGGAAGGCGTAGGAGAAGCCAATGGAGATGAAGGCTCCCACCACGACAGCCCAACCCCAGCCACCTTCGGGCGGAGTGTAACCCACAGGTCCACCGATGGCGGGCGGCATGGTTACTCTGGCTGAGTGTTCTTCAGCTGGACCTCACCACCTTGTAAGGGGAAAGAGTAAGAGCCGTGAAGGGAAGCTGTCCAGAAGCACAGCAGCCATAAATATTTGTTAGCACGGCTGGCTGTCCAGGTGCCAAGACGTTTCCGGGTACAGGCATCCACAGGCCATTCGGCAATTACTGAACAGCTATACCAGAGATGATCCTGAAGTACAGAAAGCCATTGACGCTTGATTAGTCAGCATTTAAATCAGACCGCGAGTTGCCTGAACATCCAATAGGCTACATTACCGTGGCCTTGCATGTCTAGATTCTTTAGCCAAACTGAATTTACACATCATTACCTATAATAACCTGACAGGGATTTCTGCAACTGCTTGTTCTGAACGGACTGAAACCGCTTTCTCAAACTGCCGGGTCTTTTACAGCTGACTTTTTCTTGACAGGATAACACTCACACTACTTGTGAGGTAGAGGGGGATCCCGGTAAGCAGCACTGACAAGAGTCTACGGTAGCTGCATCATTTCATGGAGCACTAGTGGTTTGGCTCAGGTAAGAACTGAAGGGTCCCGACCTCATTGCAAGAACCCTGAAAACCCAAGGTGACAGTGAACGCCTACGAGCGAGCCACATTATGATTCTCTGTCCGTCATTCCCAGATTCTGTCCTCATACGATAAAAAAAAAACTTCAACACTATTCCTACGTAAAAAGTGGCCTCTAGGTACTCATAAAATCCCAGTAAGGTCGACAGCCTGCGAGACCTACAAAGGTACCAATGCACCGAAGACAAGCTCCTAAACAGCCTTGTAGCCACATAATTACACGGCTTAACTGCAGTCACTGTTTAACTTCAGGTGCAATTACACTCAAATTCCAAGGAGTAGATGGCAAGCTTCCCACACCCAGAGACCACCTCCCACACCCAGAGACCACCTCCCACAGGAAGCTTCTGCCGAGCAAGACAAAGCTGAACATGCGGTTTATCAGTTTATTTAAAATTGAACACGTCTGTAAACATGCCTGGCAAACCAAAGCACATGTCCCGCTACTCTGGGTGTCTAGATTCAAGGTTCTTTACATTTGTGCATTAGTATGTAGGACATGCCATCCAGTCAGTGACATGTAACAGGAGTAGATACACAAAACAAAGTAGACCTAACTAGAAACAGGATGCATTTATGGAATAAATATGAACCAGAAGGAAGAGCTGAAACAAAAGACAATCAATCCTGCTACAACGCGACTAATGTGTTCCATGAAATGTGTTCCACTAAAATTGCATACTAATATATACAGTGAGAAAAATAAGATTAAGGGAATACAAACAAAATGATTTAAATTAAAACAGCGATACCAGTGACTAAAAATAATGATATGCTTTTTAAATATATCCAATGAATCATGAAAATTCCCTAGTAACTGCGTCAACCGAATGTGCCAAACTCGCTAAACTTATCAAATGCCAGGAGTCACAGGAAATCACTACTCCCATTTTGTGACCCAACTAGATGGTGCTATTGGTTTACGTTGGAGCATGTTTTGAGCTCTTTTTTGAACCGAGTGCACCATCTAGTGGGGTCAGAAAATACAGCAAATGGTTCAAGAAAGGTCATCATTTTGACCATAATGAAAACTGGGTGTGGTGAGCCACATCCATCATGTGATATTCCTTTACTCACCATGCACCATGCAGGCAGGCATGCACACAGCACAAATACAAAGGATTACAGTATGCAGAGGGGCGCTGATGGCAACATGGGTATAGAGAGCCCACAAAGCAGATTAAGTGCATTAAAAAATAATGGTGCTGTTTATGATAAATTCTCAAATTAAGACTGACCTGTGCAATGCATGGATGTACAAAAAGTTAAGTTTCTTTTAGATTTGAAATCTGGATTCAGATTCATTGAAAAGAATGATTCGGGCATCACTTCACATGGGTAGTTTTTGCGTGCGAGTATGGGCTCTGGCCAAGATCATATCGCGTTGTAGTTTGCGTAGCGCTTCTCTCCCGACTGAAGAACACGCAAATAGAAATGCGATTCTGCATTGATTCGTACCCAAGTTCAATTCAATCACATCAGAAGAGATTTACAGTGTGATCCCATGCGCTGTAGCAGGACTGACTGTATGGCTCAATAGAGGATTGGTCTAAATGTAATACGAAATATATTATAGAAAAGGCTGAAATAAGAAATATGGCAGAGTATTGCTGTCCCATAAAATGTGCATTTATGAGGTTGGAGTATTCTCTCCTAACCTAGCGCATGTCTGAGAAGGGGGGGGGGAAGGGGGCTTACACGGTTCTGATTGAGCAACGTTTAAAGATAAAATGAACACTCCCAAGCACTTAGGGGCTCAATCACAGCCACAGACACGCAGATAAAGGATGATCACTTTCATCATGCAGCTCTAGCTAACAAGGATGATCATCCCAGACCTTTGTCACCAAACAGAGGGTACGGGCAGAGACAGCACTTCTACCAGACAAGAAGCAGTCTCAAACATCTGATGGGCTCAGCTTCACAGCACTGACCCAACAAGCACGGGGGGGGGGGGGGCGGGGAGGGTATATACGAAAATCAAAACCCCGTGGGTCATTGTCCAAGCTCGCCAAGCCAAATCACATTACCAAAAAAAACTGTAGTCCTTCTTTAACACATTAATCCCATTTGTCCTTTTGAAAAAGACAAAAGGCCACAACTGGAGAGCAGAGATCTTCAGATCCAGCCAACATCCACAGTCGGCAGAAAGCATGTAGAGAAGCAAGAGCAAAAGGTTAGCATCTCCAGTGTCAACCAAAACGATTCAAATGAGGAGAGAATGGTCAGACACTGGCAACCAAATCCCAAAAGCAACAATCAGGCTGAAGTTACTAAAGGTACTTTGAGAATTTGAGTATATGATAACTCAAACTGATGTTTGATCTCATTGGTGGTAACGCAAGACAAATAAATATAACACAAATATAAAAGACATTTACACATGACACATTAAAAGCATGGGCACAAAACACAGAACTTCAAAAATAATTGTTCGAAAAGGTTAAAAAAATTGAATCTGAATAAGAAGGATGATTTAAATGAAATTACCAGCCATCGCACCAGTGTTAATTTTAACAAAAAAGTTTCATCAGTTATCATCAACGACCTTTATTTTCAGACTAAAACGAGACGATAACTAGATAAAAAAAAAAAAAAAAAAAAAAAAAAAAAATATTACGAAGTGTATCAACAATTTCGTCAACAAATAAAAATGAGACGAAAATGTTTGCCAGAGACGAGATCAGAACTAATGTAGTTCGTGTAAGGCGGGGGTATTCAACTAAAATTTAGCAGTCCGGTTAGAGAAATTTTCTTGACGCAAAGGGCTGGAAGATCGTAATGTCTAAGTATTTAGTGTGAGATGTTTATATTTAAGTAGCCTATTAGTTGCATCAACATTGCATGTAATCAATACCTGACTGTCAAATCAAGTTAATTCAGCACAATTCAAAAACTTTGACATCATTTATTGTTACATCACATAGGGCTAAACATATGTATGACTGCCAATACGTATAATGCTTTCTCATTTACTTTTAGAAGGACATTTTAAAAAGTAGGGTTGCATTTCAAAATGTGAGAAAATAAAATGTGAAAATTGTGCATGTTAAAATAAAGTGCTTAACTTAAGCCATAAAACCCTAATAAAATCATTTTGTGTCATATTTTAAACGGAATGACGAGCCGTTTCAGGCAAAAACATTTTGCATGTTTTTTGCTTTTCATTTCAGATAAAACTCGGGGTTCAACATGTCTGCAGACAAATGTTACTGTTCTTACCTTATAAATAGTCTGCTTTTGTATTTAACCGTGTAAATTCACTTTTGACGTACCTAGTTTTAGGTTTATAATGGAATAAAGATACCGAAACATCTCACAGTCAAAATGCGAGAAATATAGGGAAACATTGAAATTTGTGGCGCGGCTCTGCGTTTTTCCCAACTAGAGGTCTGCGTGGGACTGATTTTTCATCACGCTCCTGCAAGTTTGTCCTGCAAAAAACACTCAAATGTAGACCGGCGCCGCAAGCTTTTCTGCCGTGTCCAACCCTGTTGCAGAACTCCATATGGCAACCCTGAAAAAGTTATATATGTTATATAAATAAAAAAAATAACTTTATACAGTTGCTAAAAAGGGAAACCTAAACAAAATCACCTGAAAGAGGGCAGAGTTGATTTTTGGCTCTATACACTAATAGAATTGTAGCCTTGGGGTAATTATTTTGCCATTGAAAATGCTAAAATAGTCGTTGAAGTGCAACCATTCTATCAGTGGTGGGATGTTTTCAATGTTTGGACTTATTTTCTTGATAATGGTTATATATCCCTGATACCATTATTGGTCTTTTCCTTTGAACATATTTGAGAATTTCAGGTGAAACATTTAACAGTGAACAATAGCAAATAAAAATATTAAAAATATTTTCATTTTAATATTCAGAGATAGCAGGCCTGGTGGCATTAGACTATGCGCCTTTTCTTTAAAGTGATTTTATTTTTGCGCTAACGGCCCTACTGATTTTACAGTACTCCGTTTCTGGGTAAATAAACATGTTTGTGTTTCCAATAAGAGTGAAATCTGTGTGTTTGTACACTGCACAGTCAGACCTTAACACCATCCCTTAACACTGCTTTCATTTCATCCTGGTGAACATAATGACTTTCAGAAATCGAAGGGAAACTTTAAACATTACACTTTTAGTTGACTAAATCAACTGTAGTTTTAGTCGAATATAATCTTATATTAAGTCTACTAAAACAAATAATTTAGATGACAAACTAAATTACATTTTAGTCAAAATACTGATTAAAACTAAATTTATAAAATTGTTGTCAAAATGAACACTGCATCACATGCACTTAGCTATAGGATATATCCATCTATAGACTTTGAAACCAAAAGACACGGGGGCGAGACTTTTGCCTGAAGATTGTGTGATAATAAAGGCCAACAGCCTCTGTTCATGGGTTGTGAGAACAATAAGGTCAGTTGAGGGGGGGGGGTGTTTTAAATAAGCTCAGCTAAACAGCGGCAACCGCAGCAGGGGGGTTGCCACGTGAAGTCCACATGCCTCTGCTCTTGAAGCAGCAACGGGGCAGGAGCAGTACGCCTGCTAGTTGGGCCTGAAATGAAACGGGGGCCGGCACTGGGGCTGGAGAGTCATTTGCAGAGAGCGAAGTGTGGAAATAAACAAAATGAGAGCAATGCAGACGACAGCCCTTCGCAGAAATTAACATCTACAATCTTAGAAGGTGCTGGGCCAGTCTGGATCCCCCCCCCATTAGATAGCGGCCCCCATGTTCAAGCAGAGGCTTTTACCTCAAAAAAGGCAAGAGGAGCAACCAAACATTTACGATTTACTGACAGTTCACCACACACAAAAGCTGGAGTACAGATTTGAAACGACAATGAAACAACTGTTTACCAGAATTACACAAGACACCTTCCGGGAGTCTGTTTGCATGGCTTACTGGTGACCCTAGAGCTTGCCCTTAACTCAAGGACTCTTACCTTCCTGGAAATCACCCAAAAAAGGGCTCACAGCTGTTCTTGATCAAGCTTCGAGGCTGGAACGCACACACAGCCACAGTGGATTTGCGATCTGTCCAGGAAACCTGGAGATAGAAGCTGCACAGCCTCCAGGAGCAGAGGAATCTTCTAGCCAAAGTCCAACCAGGTCCACCCTTGGCCAGCAATGGCAGATAACCCTGAGATAATGAGCTCAGACCTTACCAGAGCCCCTCTGACACACTGAATGACAAGAGCGTGCAGAGCTTCACCTTTACAGTCCTTCAGAGGCCCACCGTGCACTGCAGCCAGACCGGGCATGTTCACATGGACAGCCATTGGCTGCCTTCAGGCTCCTCCCACTCCTGACCACACCCCTTTATGTCAATAAGGCTATGAATCAGCCCTGACCTCACACTTTGATCCAGTTGTCTCAAGTGCCCAGTTCGATTCAAATATTTTGCCAAAATAATGTCTTTAGAACACTGTGAGAATCAATACATTGTCTAGATTGACCTTTGCTAATGTTTGACAATGTAAATGTTTATTTAAACAAAGTGCACTATAGTACACTTAGAACTAAAGTTTCAGCTCAACAAAACCAAACAGATGCAGTCAGATAAGCAAAATCACAACACTATCAGCAATCTATTACACTGAGCCAGGTTCTCTTATTGAAACCATGATCACTCCCCTAGCGCATTCACATAAAAGCGTGTGCAGTGATCAGCCAGTCGCATAACCATGCATCACTACAGGGCTACGCATTTCACTGCAGTGGAGCAGAAAAACATGGAATATATGTAGAGTTGATAAACACAATAATGGCAAGGAGTAACATCATGGCCGACGTCAAAGCTAGACAACCAAGCTAGCAGTAGCCCTGACAGGGAGATTGCATATGTACAGAATTCAGAATACGTTTACAGTCACTGTACTTGGTACTACAGTGAAATTAAGATGCAACTCCAAAGCAGTAAAACATAACACACTTACATCCTTAAAAAGTACACATACAAAACATGTTATAAAATGGCTACGAGGACTATATCCCTACCCTGCATTTTGTCTGCACTTTATGTGCTGAAATAAAGTGCTATTTAGAAAGAGATGCGGTTAAGAAAATATAATTGCCTTGAAATTCCAAACATGTGCTATCTGCAAAAAATTCGTATTTTGTTCAAATCAGTTTTCATTGACTTCATACAATCCTGGATAACCTGAACCTGTCAAAAGCCATGTGGATTCCTTTATCCATCACTTTTTATCACGCTCACAATGTGTGGCTGGGGAACACAAAGGTATGTTAGCAGAGCGACATCCATGTTCATTAATAAATTACACCATTCAGAGTAAAAAGGCCAGAATACACGGGTTAATAGCTGTAAACGATGACAGACGTGTCCAGTGAAGTCTGCTTTACAGAATGGACTACGGAGACAATGCACTCCACTTCCAACTTGTGTATTTCTATTCATCTTATTGTTAACTGCACTGCATACATTCACCCCCAGTGACTAATCGAACCACAGCTAGTGAGCTGGAAAGACAACACAATGTGCAAGAGTTGCCATCAACTTAAAGTGCTGGACGTCATTACAGCAGTGATCGCCTCACCGTTCATAAAGACGACTTAGCGTATATTGCAGAAAGTCTCGAAAATGACCAGTGTCCTTCTCTCTCTGCAGACAAACGTCTGTAGAAATAATACAGCCGGAAAAACTGAATATGGAATATAAGCCCATTGTGGTCACAGGGTAGTCATTGATACACCACCGAGCAGTGGGGTAAAGTATAGGAATGTCCCGATCCAATATTGATATCGGAAATAGGTCCGATATCAGCCCAAAAAAACTCTATCGGATTATATCGGACTGCGTTCAAAATGTCCGATATAAGCAGTCCGTTCAGCTCCAAACTCCGTTACAGTTATTCTATCCAGCAGCGTCCAGAGCCAGCGTGCAAAGCCCACGTGATCACAACACTGCTTGCTAGCGAAGTAGCAAA
>JAABNX020000044.1:14036099-14048551 GCA_015163995.2 Mormyrus lacerda
GTGATATTTCAGTTTTTCTTGTTTAATAAATCTGCAACAATTTCAAAAATTCTTTTTTTTGTCTGTCAATATGGGGTTCTGTGTGTACATTAATGAGGAGGAAAAAAATAATTTTAAATGATTTTAGCAAATGGCTGCAATATAACAAAGAGTGAAAAATTGAAGGGGTCTGAATACTTTCTGTACCCACTGTAACTTTAAACAATGGGATATTCACTGAAGAGAACTACATCAGTTGTAGCATTATTATAGTATGTTAGTGCTTATAGTAGCATTATCAATCCTGAGATTTCTATTGGCTGGCTTTTGGTCACATGTGCAATTTTAATCGCCGTGTGTACATTCATTTTTAGTTCTTCGTGACTTTAAGTTTACCTAAATGGCCCTGGTGGTAGATTCAAACACGGTCAGGTCCGTTCCTGTTTCCAGGCGCATTCCCACCCTTTGAATTTAGGCGACAGAGCTGTCCCTCCGTGCTATAGACAGGGACCTGTGACTTCATTGCAGCTGTTGGATTTTTCTGGAAAAATGTGCTGATGAAGTGTAGAAAATGAGGAAAAGTATCACCCATGTTCAATGTTCTACGTATGACTCATGGATGGAAAATTCTAGTAAAAAAATCACCACAGAATATCTTAAAACGACTTATGGGTGGATAGCTCTAATGCAGAATCACTACATAATCTCAGACGATCCTGCCGTTCTTTGATGATCTAAACGTGACATGTGCACTTCATATTTTTATGCATTTCTCTGTGTTTACATTCTTGCCACCCGTGCTCTCCACATTTAACTATGAAACATTTTAAGCTCATATCTCATCTTACCCAATATAATACAATGTAAATGTTTTTTGTTTGTTTGTCCTTGGCAAAAACACAAGTAGATATCATTGAATAAGATTGCCTTAATCTGAATTATAGTATGCGGCGCCTTGTATACATCACATTGTATCGCTTAATGCCTTGGTTGAATAAATGGCAATTATGGTTCACCTCACATTTAATAAAATTAACCACTTGGAATATGTTTTTATCGGCAGTGTGTGGCTAAGTAGCCACATTTCCACAAGGTTCTTGAACAAGACACTTATCCCCCCCATCAAATGCTTTGGGGGGGGGGGGTGGATGGATGGCTGATGTGGCGCTCAGGTCCCAGTTTTCAATCTCGCCTCTGTGTGTGCGTGTCACAAAAGAAGAGCATGATGGGATACCTGGGAAAGCAAATGATGCACCCTGGGAGAGATATTGTGACATCAGGGCTGCAAGGAGGAGGTGATGACATGTTTCTTTGAATTTCAGTTTTTCATTAAATCTTTACACTGCATTTGTTCTTGGTAGAAGGTCTTTAACCCTATTCCGTGTTTTTCTGTCACTGCCTGACAGTTCACCCCTGCTGTCCGTCCTGCCCTTGAGTATCAGGCTCTGCAACCTGCCACAATTTTAAGCAAATAATACAAAAAAAAAAAGCAATGACACAATTAAGTTATTTTAATAAGGTGAAAAAAATGGTTTGCTCTGTGATTTGACCTTGCATATTTCACCAGTTGGGTTATGCTTATGAATATGAATCTGGGGAAACAACTGGGATATATAGGCAGCAAACATTTGAGGTCGGAATGGTGGCAGAACATCTCCTAAAAGGATACGCATGCCATACCCTCATCAGCATCCACGAGGGTCACCTGCCAGGCCGCTGCCATGGAGATCCTCATAATCAGCTCATGCGAATGATTCACACAGGAGACCTTTTAACAAAGGTCTGCTCTTCTTCCAGGTTCTCCTCCATTCTGGGTCCCCCTCTATCTCACAGAAGTGTTGCTCCTCCACGGTTCAGTTATTTAACAAACAATTTTAGCCTAAGAAATGCACGACTGGAAAGGCAGGGTCGGTCAGTCCCCGGGGCCATTGGGGGTTAGGGGTCTTACTAAAGGGCCCAGTAATAAAGTCTGACACAGTCAGATAGGCTGAAGGTAACTCAGACTATCACAAGGATGCCAACTTTGATCAGCTTGCTGGCATGAGATTTTCAATTTAAGACAAGTCTGCACACACGCATTTACATGCATTTAACAGTTTAATTACCTTGTAAATAGTTTGCAGTGTTTGCAAACTACCCCAACGCTTTTGATGTAGCTAATTTTAGGTTTATAACGGTATAACGTATATTTGCCCAAAGATTTCTTGCATGAGCGTGAGAGTCTGAAAGCGCGACTTGTCATGCCAGATGCGTGAGAGTTGGCAACCCTGCTATCAACTCCAGGCTTATTCTGTTTTCAGATTCGCAGAATGAAAAAAGACGGGAAATATTTAAACATTATGATTCTGCAGCAAACCTGGCTTTAGGGGAACTCAAATCAATATCATCATAAGGAGCAGCCAGAAAACTCAGGCTGGACAACTTCAAAAGGAGAATGTTCTCAAGCATATGTGGCTGATTGACACGATCTCAGCAGCAAATGACAGCTGCTGCTTGTGATGTATTAGTGATGGTAAGTAGAGAGATCCAGGCAGCAAATCGGAATGACCTGAGTCAAATGAGCACAAGTCTGTGTGCAACAAAAACGGTGTGACAAGACTTGTGAGTGAAAAGGGTTTGCCAAGGTGGAGAGATAACTGTTATTTGAGTTTATACTGGTGGAGGAAATGTTTGGCAGAAGTTATGGATGGCAATGTGAAAAGAAAAGATGGCTGACCAGGCAAAATGGCTGCAGCGGGTCTTGAAGAAGGAATCTTTTCCTTCTGAAAGCATTATGGAGCTGCGGTTTTGTGAACGGTGTGCAGGATTCTGCTCAGTCACCCCAGGAGAAAAATTTCCAGAGCCAGCCTGTTGTTAAAAAAAAACTGCTTCATTCACCATTAACAACAGCTTCCCAGATTAAAACCAAACTGCAGGCAAGAATCAGAAGTCACAAGGCTGGGGTACACCCTGGATGATATCCACTGCTGCACTGCTCATATACAATCACACGCCAAGGGCCATTTGGAGAAACCAACTATCTGCAAGTTTTTGAAATTCAAGAGGAAGTCAGAGTCCTCAGAGGAAACCCACACATCATATGGAGAACATGCACCTCCACACACGCAGAACCGGCGTCACACTCATGCCCCCTACTCTGGTGCTGTGAGGTAGGAGCATTCAAAAAGCCAACAGAGGCTTCAGTAGTTTATGTGCTGAATTCTGCTTTTTCTTATTGTCTCGGGATGGGGAGACGCTTAAAAGTTACAGGCACAAATTCAATTCCGGTTGTTTTCTATCTGGGATGTGTCTCAGATCGTTTTACATGTGTGTATATAACACAGACACAGCAGCAAAATCCAGAAGACAAAGGAGGAGTAGAAGAAAAACAATTTAGGATGGACAAGTAGGGAAAAAGAGAAGCCTCTGGGGGCTCAAGGTCAACTGGCTGCCCATTCCTGGGAATGGGAACATCACGAGGTAAATTACATGTCCAAATACCAGCTGGATGTGATCTGCTGAAGTTGTTCGTTGGCTTTCCTAGCTAAGTCTGGCCATCATCCTGGGGTAAGCAAATGTCAGGGTGAAGACAAAGGGTTTATTTTAAGGCGTCGGAGGCTGAGAGCTGTAGACCCAAGGTACAAGAACGGCTGGTGTAAAACGGAGGATGGTACAGGAAGCACCGGGGAATTAATACAATGATGATACAATGAGTTATGGAAATAGCATTATGACAGGAAGTGACATAAAAAGCGGCACCAGAAGCTTCGTCTATTGTCTGCTAAGATGGGTCTCCAGGTAAACTCTGCCCCGGTGAGGGGTCCAAAGAGCAGAAAGCTCTACCGACAGCAGTGGTTGTGTTTATTTTTGGCAGTACAAGACACCCTGAGTTTAATGATGGGAGAATTCAGAGTGCATAGAGTGCAGTTTGGCTGGCAAACAGTCGGTACTTCTGTTATGTTTGCCCACACACAGGTGAGAGCAGCGGGATTTTGAAATCATTCCTTAAACCTGACTGGCAGCCAAGGGGAAGAAATATGCCAGCATCATGTGATCCGTTATTATGCTCGCCGCAGGGCTGCATATTCTTTGTAATGTGGAGATGTGATTTCTGAAGGAATTGCCTCAGTAAACGCCAAGGCTTGTCAAACAGTTAAGCCCATGAGCTGTGTCAGCCGATTCTGAAAAAGTGTCCAAAAAACGAACAAATTAACGATAAAAAAAAGTCAGGGAATAGAAATAGCCGTAATCAGTGGTTGAACCTTAGAATAAAGTTCTCGACTCAAACCTTCTTCGAGCAATTAATGATGATCCAAATCTCACCAGATTGAGTCCCCATGAGTCACTGGTGTCTAAGTGGCAGGGTTTGTGAAAGAAGAACATTTATCACACAACGTAGGATCCATATGAGACTTCTCGATGAATGAACAAGACAGGTTCCCACTGTTATTGCTTATGACAAACCAAATGGGTTGTAACGACTGTCTTTAGTATAGTCATTCCCTGGGCAGGGAGTAGCAGGTGTCTGCATTCAGGCTGAACACTGGGGTTCGGTAAGAAAACTCAAAAACACATCAGCAGTGAAAATGAGTAGCTGATCTACTGATTGCTTGTCTATCTATTGTACATGGAAACGGCAAAAAAACTCAAGGGTACGTGAAGTATCTGTAGTACACACTTCAATCGGCCAATTAGACGTCGGCACTCAGACAGAGCTGTTTCACGCTTATGTTCCATTGGGTGGCATTTGGAAGAGGTTGCAGATGTTGGCAATAGGCTGTTGAGCTTGTGATGTCATTTCCTGTAGAAACCCATTCGATTTTTGTTCCGGCTTTTGTCTTCACTGTCACCATCCAAAATTGTACTTGCAGCAGCAAACTTTGTCAGCGCCGTCGGGCTTCAACTTAGTTACTCTTACCGTCACCGAGATTTCAACTCCGCGTGCTTGTCAAAGAATCAAGGACAATCGGGATTGCAATGGAATCTGCCACACAAACGCAAGCGGCCAGACAAACGCAAGCGGCCAGACAAACGCAAGCATCCAGACGCCCAGGAGACACAGCTGCCTCTCCGTTCTCCTCTGCTTTGCCCTGCTCACATTGCATAAGTGTCTAATTTTCCTAAGCCTGCCATTAATCTGATCTATAACCCTCGCCGGCCAGAATGGGGAGCCTCATCATTTCCTCACTCCTTCAGGGTGGAGGATTTGATCCCTGCCTCTGCAGTACGTGTCTGCATGTGGAGTTCGCATGTCGTCCCCTGTCACCTGGGTTCCCTACCCCTCTGTGATGGATTAGCATCTCATCCAAGCCCAACACCAGCCTTATGTCCGTTCTGCCTGTGATGGGTTCTAAGCCCCAAAGAGCCTGAACCCAATGAACAGTTGGAAAATTGATGTTAAATGTACAGAAATGATGCAGCACCAGTCAGCATCACCTCCTCCAAATCTGTGATGGTGTTTCTTTTGTTGAATGTTTTGCAGCCCCGGCGGGCAGATTTTCCGCTGCTTCAACACACAGACAGGTCAGAGCAAGCTTGGGGGGCTCACAGCACAGGGTCAACAACCACACAGTACCCCTGGAGTTGGGGGTTAAGGGCCTTGCATTTGTAGTACTGCAGGATGACAGAGGTCTGCACTCACACAGAGCTGTTTCACACTTCTGTTCCAGTGGGTAGAGGTTGCAGGTCTTTGCAACAGGCATATGACAATTCTGCCAGGGCTTGAACCAACAACCTTCTGACACCAAACAAAGCAGCTTAGCACATTAAGCCACACACTGCCTCTATCTCAGCTGAACCTTTTTTTAGCCACCCTTCAAAAGATGCAAAAAGACACCCAGGTGGAAATTCATTCATTTCAAGCAGAGGAGAAGGCAGAGTGGTCCGGGGCTGGCCAGGTCTGCAACGGTGGCATGTAAAATCCTACAGCGAGAGGAGACCAATGCATATTAATAACAATGACCTATTGAGCAAAGACAATCCTATCCTTTGTGCTGTGCTGTGTCTGTTTTATCTATAAATGTGAGAAATATTCTAAATAATTCTGTCCCATGGGTTCAGAGACAAGGAAAAGTAGACTCACTGCCTGCTAGCCTCACTGAAACAGATTTAATCTTAAATACACAGAGACCGATCGCTCGATGAGAATGTGAAGCTAGACATTTTAAACCACTGCATCACGTTAGCTATTACAAGGGCTTAAGCAATATCCAGAACTTGTTCTGCAGACACTGCAAGATACAAATATATGACGCAAAACGCATCATTCCATATAATGTCAGTTGGACCTAAGCGGTTTTTATGAATTCACTAAATACTGACTAAAATGTTCATTTAGGGACTTTAAGTGCCTAGAGCTTCACTATGTGAGCTTGCAGTGTGTACCTCAGCAGCATATATCTCTGTACC
Organism: Mormyrus lacerda; assembly: GCA_015163995.2. Taxonomy (NCBI): domain Eukaryota; kingdom Metazoa; phylum Chordata; class Actinopteri; order Osteoglossiformes; family Mormyridae; genus Mormyrus; species Mormyrus lacerda. Next base: position 14,042,466 of record JAABNX020000044.1, read on the forward strand.
TGTGATTGGAAGGCTACTGCTTCAAGCCTGGGATGGACAAAATAATCACATATCAGTGGGTCCTTGAGCAAGGCCCCTAACCCCCAGCTGTGTAGGTGGAAATCCTTCTCTGGCAAGCTTGCTCTCACCTACATGTGTGTCTGTGTGTCACAGAGAGCAGATGGAGAAGCTGAGAGGAGAATTCCCCCACAGGGATCAATAAAAGCCTCATTATTATAATATAGGTTTCTCCACAAGGTCACTCCGTCGATCAGATCATTTTTTGACCATGGGTTTGGTGTTGATGGAGTTTATGATTTTGGGATTTGTTCATAGAAATGTTTCTGGATGTTTTGAAGTGTGCGTCTTCCATCATGCAAAACCGGCAGCATTAAAAGCTTTGCCTCTCACTGCTGCATGCTTGTTATACTTTATCCGCTTCCAGACCCAAATCTGGTTTACAGATGACGTGCCGTCGCATTAAACCACATGTAAATGCAGACGATAACTGTCATTTTGTTTTTGCTGCTGCCGTTCTAATAGGCCCTGCTCATTATCATAATTACAGCCTAGATCTTAACTTACAGAATCGATCTTTCCACTCTCCCCCGAAAACATATTACATCGAACCACAAAGGGACTGCGACTGACTGCAAATCACTGAAATCGGGAACAGGTATTTCACTATGGGCCTGTGGTGACCTCCCCAACTGTCACAAAGCTTACACATATAATATCATTCCTTTGAAAGCCTTTCCACTGTACAATGAGTCTTCAAAAGCAACATCAGCAGACACTGGAAAGCTGCTTGATGTTTTTTTTTTCACCACTCTAAGCTCTGGAATTAATACCGTAACGCCCCTGAAAAAGAAAGCTGTAAATACAAAAGATATGACATTATGAATCTGTCTGACGGCTGAATGAATATCAGAATCTCGGAGATAAAAACCTAGGCTACGTTGCTAGGATTTCCACAGTAACTGGCAGGTCTGTGATGCATCTGTCGGCTACGATGCCTCCCAACATCCTCTGTGTTTTGAGGTATTTTCTTTGTTATACCGAGTGACCCAGCAACGCGAGTCAGAAGCTCAGATCATTGGCTAGAGACAATGAAGGATTTGGAGATGTTTATCTGAGAGATCAGTATCCCTACAGGAAAGGCTAGCTGGGATGACTGCCTTCTTTAATGTCGATTCGCACCTCCTGCACCTTGTTTCTGCATCTACATGCAGCGTACGGCTGCACCGTTCGTTCTGACAGTGCAGTGCCGCACCAATCCCCATACCTGTCATTGCAGACCAGCGAGACAGCAGGGCAATTCTGCGTGGCCTCTCTTCTCCTCCATCTCTGAAATGGCAGCTCTTACATTGCATGTCCTCTTTTTTCATATTCTTTTGCATGCTCTTTGTTTATCCCGTCCTTGTCCGATCCCTACAAAAGAAGAACATTAAATAACCGCTGAAGAATCACTTTAATCTGTTTCTGGAAATTTCTGGATTTTACCAGGATATTCTAACTATGTCATTGCCGTCTGGATGCCTGTCCACGTCTCTTAACACACTTATAATTAGGTCCCTACTTGAGATGAAGTGTAACATGCGTTCAGACCGTGTGCAGGCAGGGGCCACGTTAACAAGCCTCTTTTTTCTGGCTGTAGCTTTTTTCAGCTAAACATGAGGGCAGCGTGGGGCTACACTTAATGTCTTCAAAAAACGACTTAAGACACACCTTTTCCTGAAATACCTAAATTAGCACTTCTGGAACTAAACTCTGAGCTCTTAATAAAAAAAAAAAACAACAGAGTGTTAGATCGCGGGTATTCATAGCCTTGGTTCGACTAAGCTAGTATCGAGGAAAAATTTATAGCGGAGTCTTTAAGCACTTATGTAAGTCGCTCTGGCTAAGGGCGTCTGCCAAATGCTGTAAATGTAAATGTAATGTACAGCTGGTGCTTTTCTGCTGCATGATATGCCCACTGGACCGGGGGAAGGAGGGGGTCCCATTTGCGCTGGTCGACGAGGATCACCAGCTAGGGTGAGGTGAATCCACTCCAGCAACCCGTCACTCCACCGCTGGCAGACCTCTCCGAACTTCTGCTCCTCAAAGTTACTGCCCCGGTCACTCTGGAGCCTCTCAGGGGATGCCCCCCCCACCCACCCATAACAGTCTGCAAACCTGAACAATGACATAAAAGTCTATTTATTAGCACTATGTTTTGGACTCATTATTAACTGAAAACTTCACAAGGTACTACAGAAACGCGAGATTTCATGGAAACAACGACAACTAACATGTGAGTGAGGCTGGTTCATGAGTGAAGTATGCGTGGTGGACTCAAACCAAGACTAATAAAGATATTCAGATATTAAAGGTATAGTATGCACTTACACTAACAAACATTTGTATTACTAATACTTATATATTATATGATTTTATGTCATCCAAATCATTCTTAATATTGCTTTTGGCTTACGTGTCATCTGAATTTCTGCAATCCTTCAGCAAGCTGCAAAAATATTCCCGTTTATCTGTTCCCAGCCAACATGCGAATAACAGAAACCACAAATGCGCAGATGTGAAGGGGGTCACTGAAGCAAGACAAACTGACTAACTGACGCTAAAATAGAACCATATGTACCTGTTCCAACTAACTTGAAGACAGACTTAGGGCATACTTCTCGTTCATAATCTGCTTATAATGCAAAGTAAGTAGAGATCTCAGATATGCTATGGAGCAGTTGACAATAATGGGGGGGCGGGGGGGGTATGTATATTTGTATATTTAGGGGCAGATGTAATATCTTGGACCAAATAAAGATATCAAATAAGGTGCGGGGTTTTGCCACAGGCTACACACATTAAGAGCCGGTTAGACTCACAGATCACCCCAGATAGCCAGATGTAAAAATTACACCCAAACAAGTAAATGTAAAGTCGGACCCTGGAATGAAAACACACCCGCAATAATGATCAAAAAAGGAGCTACGCTCAGAGCTGGAGCTACAGCCCACCCACTAAGGTAGGAAGCCTGGTTCCCATGAGCGATGAGCTCTAGGATTTAAGAGTTTAAACTGAATTCTCTCACATAATGTCCTTGGAATAGCAGTTGCCCCCTCACAGCCACAGGGAATGAGGTCCTTCTTCCTTGCAGGTAAGAGTCACATGTTTCCATTAAGGACTGATATAATTGGCAGGCTGCCCCCAGGTCCTAAAGCCCTAATCACTAGAGACAGACTTTCCTTGAAAGCAGCCATTTTCATTGGTTTATATCATTATTGTCTAAGGATTCCTATGACAGTGGTAACAGACTGTAGTAACAGACTTGAAACCTTATATTCACACAGCCCTCTGGACAGAAATGCAAATATTGTTGCTTTTCTGGCTTAGGCCTTATAGCTGTTACAGCTGATGAAGGCAGCAGATGAGTCTTTTCAATAGTCATATTTATTCATACATCTACATACCCTTTCTTTCACCCGAGTAACACAGGTCAAGTCAGAAAAAAAACCTGGTGCAGGAATCCATGCAGACATTACCTCAAGTGTCTTGAAGTGGTACAGGGTCCAGAATGTGCCCGCATTAGGCCCAGCACTCACCTCCCCAAGGTGCCCGTCAACGTGCCCATATTAGGCCTGGCACTCACCTCCCCAAGGTGCCCGTCAACGTGCCTGCATTAGGCCCGGTACTCACCTCCCCAAGGTGATAAAAACCAGTCATATGTAAATTAATCAAATGTCCTCACTGAAGGCAGGATCAGACCTTACAGATGTTGGTGAGCAAATCAGTCAATCCTGTTACTCTAATCGGTGACATGATTAGCCCGTTAGCCACTACATTTTAGCATTGACCGTTTTCTATGATCACCTGCCTCTTCTTTGTATCATGTCACCACCGTTCAGTTCACTGCAGCTGTTCTTTGCGGTATCTAGTTATCTTCTGCATAGCAACCCGACTATTTATCAGCATGCTAGTTAGCCGATATTTCAGCTTTCGCCTCCACCTCCCGCGTGGCGCCATCTGCCGCTGAGCTAACAGAACATCAGCCGGCCTTCAGCGGGGTCTGGAGGACGGGGCCACGCATTGGCATGGGTCGGGGTACCGACCTGACCGTTTGCGCCGGCCCACGTTTGGACCAGAATCTCCCACCTCTGCCGCTGACTTCCATCATCTGAACATTTTCAAATATTATATGGAACTTCATTTGTTATTTTTACTTTTTGGACAGTTCATTTCTGCTTGGTTGCCTTTCTTTGAAGGGTTCAGGGAATAATTTTCAGTTTTCTCCACGCTGCTGATTTAGTGTGTGTTTTTTTTTTTTAATTCACTCTGAAAATTTGACAGGAGATCACAGTAAAAAATCACTTTGTGGCAAGTTTGGAGTTACAGACGCAGTATATTAAATAAAACTTGACTGATGGGGGCTTGCTTTACGGATGAAATCCATAAGGTGTGTTAGGGAGGACGAGTGGACAGTAACCACATTAAGCCGGATATTTGGAAAGTGAAATTCGATTAAGCAGCATTTTTAAAAAGCGTAGGAGGGACAGATTGTGGTGGAGGAATCACCGTGATTAAGGATCTGGACTTAAGGAGGAAAAAAAAATGCTCTTCAGCTGTTTGTACCCTTGAGCGAGCCACTTCAACTGAATTATTTTGGGACCGATATCCGGTTATGCAAATTGACCAACTTTAAAACATTTAAATGTCTTTGGATTATTAAAGTGTCCACTAAACAACGAAACTGTCCAATAAACAAATAACATGCACTGGGAATATTTAAGACAAAGCGTCTCCAGGGGATGAAATCAAACTCTTACGTGCGTAAAGGTATAAAAACAGATTCTGTTTATCTCTGTTCTGCCTTCCAAATGGGGGAAACAGCTGTTTACTTCAATGACTGAATGTATTTTATTCTACCCACCTTTTTCTTGGATGGTGGTGCTGTTGGTGGGAGTTAGTGGTGCTGGTAGTTTGTTAGGTCGGTGTCCGTGGGATTGAACGGACCTGCGGTTCTGAGGCATCTTTTTTGGGGCTTTTACCTGCCCTGGAGAAGGAGGGGGGCACGTGTGTGGGCGGCATGTCAGATGCATGTGAAAGTTGCAAGTTTGAGGTTCACTGGGTGAAACTGGTGAGAAGCCCCGCCTCCATTTCAGTTCACTTTCAGTTTCATTTTCCTCTTGTTAAACTAGCAGATGCACCTGGATGTTCTTCGATTCCTATGCGAGGAATAGGAGGTTAGGGGCTTTGCTCAAAGGCCCAACAGTGACATTTCTCTGCCGACCATGGGATCTGAATCAACAACCTTCTAAACACTACGCAACTGAACCACACACCTCCCACCAAGATAAGTGCTCTTCCAAGCTGGAATCAAACTAGCAGCCTAAGGGAGTCCATTCTCATGCATGTAGAGTCCTCCGCGCTAGCGGCTGTCGAAGGGGGACTGAAAGTGACGAAAGGTGTGTTTCGGTGCTGGTACCCTGAAAATAGCCAATAGACTCAAACGTGCACAAACTTTGAACATATTTTCAGTCGGCTCTGCTTTACAAAATAAAAAAGATGGCAGTTTCACCACGCTCTCCCGGCAGATGGTGATCTGCTAGCGCACGTGTCATGGCGGCGTTTCACCATACGGGACAATGACGAGCATATTGCTGTGCCCCATTCATAGTGCTTATTTATTTTTGCTTCAGTGCTCATTGGTCCATAGGATCACACAACAGCACTCTGACTTTGAATATAGGGGGGCCGGGGGTGCATTTCCAAAGGGCAAGAGTTGTGCATTCTGGGAAAATATTGAAACGCTTTGCTTCAAACGGAGGATGGGACATATTTTATTAATAGGAAGAATAGGAATTAAACATTTAGTCTGGCCTTTTTTTAAAATCTTTGGCACTCTAGAAAAGTGACCATCTGCTGATCAGATGTGATCTCAGCACATTACGAACCCGTGGGATGAAAGGAGAAAATAATATTAATTAGGAATTAGGAACTTTGTTCTGAGCCGTTGCAGCCGACGAGAACAACCTTAGAAATCCGGGGGGGGGGGGGGGGGGGGGGGGGGGGGGGGGGGGGGGGGGGGGGGGGGGGGGGGGGGGGGGGGGGGGGGG
>JAABNX020000044.1:14092017-14111259 GCA_015163995.2 Mormyrus lacerda
CTACGTATATCCATGAGGCTACAGAGTGCTCTACGTATATCCATTAGACTACAGAGTGCTCTACGTATATCCATTAGGCTACAGAGTGCTCTACGTATATCCATGCAAACACGTATACAAAGGGGGAACCAAATCAAATATTAATGTGCATAGCTGATATTGCAACTTCAAGCAGAATATCGTTTCAGATCTTTGAGGGATGAATCCTTTGTTTTTTTGAAAATCTTCATTTCGTAGGTCTGGGGTCCTAGTTTTGGTTCCTACCTTAATTGCAGCTTTGCAAAGCCCACAATGTACCATTTTTGTCGACCCTTGGTGACAGAGGTGCTAATTCAGTTCTCTGATCATCTTTGAGGTGATGTTTTGAGACTGCCGTCCCGTTTTGTCTTTGGCCGCCTCAGCTCCCCTTTGCTGACGCAGTTTATTCATGTTCAGCATATGCTGACACGACACCTTAAATGCTGCGTCTCTCCTATAGCTTTGTTTATATTCTTGGTTTAGTTACTTCGAAGTTAAAGGCTCCTTTTATCTGGCGATTCTCTTACGCTGTCCATTTGATTTTTTTTACATACATATACATTTTCTTGCTTGTTCCACTAAAAAGGATAAATCGATATTCCACATGTTGACTTTGAACTACAGTCAGTTTAAACCATTTTTTTATATTAAATTTAATCAATGCCTTCTTGTGTGGGCAGTTCAACCTTGGCCTTAGATGAAAGAATCTAATTTCAATGTAGGCCTATGCAATAACATAGGGAAAAGTAAACATTAATCATAAAAAATTAAAAAATAAAAGATAAAAAATAAAATCTCTGATAACTTTTATATAACAAAACAGAATAATTTATAAGTTCATTTTTTTCAGTTTAATACTTGGAATGGAAGTTAGACCATTAGAAAGTCCGTCACAAATTTTAAGTCAATGTTCAAATATTATGTTTTGATATTTTTTTTATTAGAAAATGTGGTCCAAGGAAAATATCATAATTGAACTTTAATAATTCTTTGAGAGAAAATTACCAAAAGAGACACAGACTTATATATGTCAAACTTTTACAGACATCTTGAGTCCTGTTTTTGCTAGGTATTTACAGTAGTAAAAATCTTCAAAAAATGAACACAAACCCACTTTTTTGGATTCCTTTTTGCATTGTCATTTTAAAAAAAAATGAGTTATTTCACATCCATCCATCCATCCACCCCTCCATCCATCCATCCATCCATCCATCCATCCATCCATCCATTTCCTGTAACCACCTGTTCTATTCAGGGTCACAGGGGGTCCAGAGCCGATTGTGGAGGCTACAGGTGAAAGATAGTGAACAACCCAGGTTGAGGTGGCAAACTAAAAAAAACTAGCAGATCAGTCTTTCCAGTTATGTAAATGCAAAGGCAGCAGCCATAACAGATTGATGCTTAAATTTTGTTTCTGATCCTAAAAGACTCATCTTGGTTTGCAGCATGAGGAAATTACCCAGCGGGCACCTGTATGTGCTGGCCAAACACTTTGACCGGGGAACGGTTACCTCTGAGAAGTTCTGTCACATGTCAAAATTCCATTCCTTGGCAAGATCTGCCCAATCGAACTTCCCTACCCTGTGTTCAGATGAGATCGATCCCTTTCTTTCACAGGTGGTCTAAAGGTATCGCCTAAAAGCAGACATTATGCAGAGAGGAGATAAAATTTAACTCACACCTCCTGTCGTGCAGACTTTATGTCGGCTGTTGTCTTTTATCGATCGTTCGCTTTCACGTCCTCTTTGAAAAACAAATGAGAACAAGAAGGACAAAAAAATAGTTTTATGACTTCATTCTATGACTTTTTTTTATTTTTTTTTTATGAAAAGCCTGTAAACAAGACGTGAAATGACCCTTATAGGCACTCTTACTTTCAACTGTAAGGATGCTCTGTGTTTCACCTCACACCAGCGTGCCACACATGTCCATGTCTTGCAGAGATGTAGACGCTTTACGGTGAGCTGTGATCAGGTGTCTAGCCATTTCTGGCGACAGCTGTGATTTATATGATAATATTCAGCCCCTAGGTTTATGCATAAATGCATGCAGTTTGATGCAAGCCGCATTTCGGTTCTGTGTGGCCCCAAAGCAATTAAAAATATCTTCAAGATCATTTCAAGATTGCTTAGAATGATTTGTAACACCAGATGACACCTTTTGCACCTTTGTAAGGTCACCCAAAAGTCTGACATTAAAGTTATAGTTGTAAGTATTTATTATCTATCTTTAAATTCCACTGCATTCATTGTTGAAAAAAATGTTTGGAAAAAAGGACGCAATTATATGAATGATATAAAAGCAAACAACATAACTTGAAATTTACATTAAAAAGCAGTAAGTTGCGGTTCGAGTGGACAGCTTACTGTATGAAGACTCAGGCACAGACTATAAAATAGTAAATTTTCAGAACCAGGCTATTTCCCATTACCTCACTATTTCTAGAAAGTTCTCATCCCATGTTGCACAATGTAAAACAATGTTCCACCCTTTGGAAAACTAAACAAGACAAAGAATAAAAATAATATGGACACAGAGGTTGAGGCACAGGAAGAAAAAAGAAAAAAAAAATATAGCAGATATGCAGTTTGATGGTTCACTATCTGCCGCCCTGACATCTGTGCCCCACGTTCCAGTTCATCTTTCTTTTCCTTGAAGATATCTTCTGTCACGCCCGTACAGGTGGCACCCCACAGCCACTCCCTCGGGAGGCCTAATTAAGGGGCCATTAAAGGAGGGGACCGACCGGCAGCTCACCGCGAAGTATTGTGCTGATGTTTTCGAGCCGTGCCGAGCAAGTTTTGTCGATCGTCTCACCTCTTTCCCTGAACCGCCTCTGTGTGCCCTCTGTCCGTTCCTTGATTCTCCTGCCTTCCTCCCCCAGCCCAGCTCCCGTTCCTGATCTGCCCTTCCAGCCGAGCCCAGCTGTTCATGTCTTCCCCTCCTGGTGTTGTGCAGTCCCGTGCTTCCGTGTTAGACAGATACTCCCGGCTTTCGACCTGCGCTCCCGACCACGACCGTTCTCTTCGCCTCGACCCTTTTTGTACCTCTGCTTCGGACTTGCAAATAAACCCGTTGGTTCTCTGCATTACTGGATCCAAGCTCTCCTCTGTGCCCGCTCGTCACATCTTCACATCTTCTTTTAATTTTCTGACGTTTCGCTGCAATTTTTTAGAAAGACAAAATAAAGGTATTCATCTTAAAATTAATTAAAGAAGGCCTTTTCTCCAGCAGAAATTTGAGCAGGTCAGATAATGTTGTTCTGAATTACATTGATTCTATTATTTCCAACCAACACATGAGGTACATTAGGGGTGTAACACAGATTCAGGCGTATTTTGGCATAAGGACTGGGTGAGGATCACCTTAATCTGTCACTACGAAATGGTGATTCTGTGTGTGCAGCTTCTGTCATTAGAGGAGCCGTGAAATCTCACTTCTTCTTAATTGGGCCACAGAAACATTGCCATTCATAATTGGCTGGTTCATTAGGACAGGTACCACGCTCTGGAAGCAGGTGACAGGTCACTCTTCATCAAAATCATTCTCTGTCCATCTGAGGCTATGTTCAAGTTGACATTTATAAAGCTACTTTATAAAGTTATTATTTTTTTTCTGCAGAATATCTTCACAAGAAAATTGTTGCCAAACTGACAGATTACGGAGATGGTCATCACTTGGATGGATAAAGCATTGTTAGCAGGGGGTGGGGTGGGTTTGGATGCCGTACCTGGGCTTGGAAGGTTACTAGTTCAAGTCCCAATGTTGGAAGAATGATGTTGGCCTCTCAAGCAAGACCCTAAATCCCAACTGTTCCAAAGACTCTCTAATCTTGCTTACTGAAAAACATACATCACTTTATCTGCTAAAATAATATCTACTAATGAAATTAATATTACTTACAACAATAGGCAACAATTGAAAAATGAAAAGAGAATTAAAATCTGCCCCCCCTCCATCCCCAAATTGCCTTACCTCACAAGAACATGGACTGGGATTGGACACAGGCTGAGCTCCCTGGGTTTAAATCGCAATATCGTGCACCGCATGTCTGCCGCATTCTTTTGGGCCTTAATCACACATGGCAGAGTGGGTCGTGAACAAAAAATATCTTGTGTTTCCAGCAGCATTAAGAACAGGTTCTAATGTTGACCCCTGCTGTACTGCCCTGAAGAGATGGATTACAGATTATATTGCTACTTACCGCTGTTAGTTACCATTTCTCAAAACATAGCTATTCATAGAAACATTTCAGCACTGAAAAAAAGACCACAGATATATCGCATTCAAAGGTCTGGGCTGGTGTTTGAAAAATCTGATTGCCGGAGCGAGTCCTGCATTACACCTCCAATCACACAGTTGTTCCAGGAATTGTTTTAATTCCAAATGACATCGTCAGTAGGCTCTCAAACTTCTGTTCTGTTCTGTCTTCCAATTACCAGAACTGTTTTATTATGCCAAGCTGATATTTTACAGGATTTCAGTGATGGATCACAAAATACATGGTTCAATTTTGTTAGGCCTGCATAAGTTTTATTGCTGGGAAGGTATTGTATTTTCCCTGTAGATAATTATTTTCTCTCAATGAACTCAAATTGTTAATAAATATTTTGGCAACACTTTACTTGAGGCCATGCTTTTAGTCATTTATAAACACATTCATAACAAATAATAATGCATTCATAAAGCATTATTAACACAGCTATAAATATTTATCAAAAGGCATAACACATTATGGAGATGTTTATTATGCATTATGATTGCTTTATGAAGCTGTCATCTATAATGCACTACATATATCTTTATGATGCATTATAATGGTTGATATAGGCATTAAGGATGTCTTTGTACTGCATTATAAAGGTATCGATAGTACATATACCTTTATAATGCATTATAATGGTCTACATGCAATGGTCCATAGCAGCAGTGGCTTAATGGTTAGGGAAGTGCATTTGTATTTGAAAGATTACAGGTTCAAATCCCCAATCAGCAAGGCATCACTGAGGTACCCGGAGCAAGGTACCGCCCCCCAAGCACTGTTCCTTGGGTGCTGAATTAGGTGCCCCCTGCTATGTGACAATGGCACATATGGGTCAAATGCATGCATCCATCCATCCATTGTCTCCCGCTTATCCGAGGTCGAGTTGCGGGGGCAGCAGCCTCAGGAGGGAAACCCAGACTTCCTTCTCCCCGGCCACTTCATCCAGCTCCTCTGGGGGAATCCCAAGGTGTTCCCAGGCCAGCCAAAAGACATAGTCCCTCCAGCATGTCCTGGGTCTTCCCCGGGGCCTCCTCCCAGTGGGACATGCCCGGAACACCTCACCAGGGAGGCGTCCAGGAGGCACCCTAATCAGATGCCCGAGCCACCTCATCTGGCTCCTCTCAATGCGAAGGAGCAATGGCTCTACTCTGAGCCCCTCCTGAATGACTGAGCTTCTCACTCTATCTTTAAGGGAGAGCCCAGCCACCCTGCGGAGGAAACTCATTTCGGCCGCTTGCACCCGCGATCTCGTTCTTTTGGTCACTACCCACAGCTTATGACCATAGGTGAGGGTAGGAACGTAGATTGACTGGTAAATCGAGAGCTTCGCCTTTTGCCTCAGCTCCTTCTTCACCATGACAGACCGATGCACCGCACCGATCTGCCTGTCGATCTCCCGTTCCATTGTCCCCCCACTCGTGAACAAGACCCCGAGATACTTAAACTCCTACACTTGGGGAAGGACCCCATCCCCGACCCAGAGAGAGCACTCTACCCTTTTCCAGCTGAGGACCACGGTCTCAGATTTGGAGGTGCTGATTCTCATCCCAGCCGCTTCACACTCGGCTGCAAACTGTCCCAGCGAGAGCCGAAGGTCACGGTCCGATGAAGCCAACAGGACCACATCATCTGCAAAAAGCAGAGACCTAATCCTGAAGTCACCAAACCGGACACCCTCAACCCTCAATAAAAGTTATGAACAGAATTGGTGACAAAGGTCAGCCCTGACGGAGTCCAACCCTCACCAGAAACAAGTCAGACTTATTGCCGCCCATGCAGACCAGACTTTGACACCGGTCATACAGGGACCAAACAGACCATAAGAGGAAGCCCGGCACCCCATACTCCCGGAGCACCCCCTACAGGACTCCCCGAGGGACACAATCGAATGCCTTCTCCAAGTCCACAAAACACATGTAGACAGGTTAGGCAAACTCCCATGAAACCTCCAGAACCCTGCGGCCGGGGCGAAAACCACACTGCTCCTCCTGAATCCGAGGTTCGACAATCCGGCGGACCCTCCTCTCCAGAACCCCCACCATAAACAATGTTGATGTTGCACTGCTTTCCTGCCTGGAGCCTCCGGATGGTGGACCAGAATCGCCTTGAAGCCATCCGGAAGTCGTTTTCCATGGGCTCGCTAAACTCCTTCCAAGCTCGGGTTTTTGCCTCAGCTACCGACAAAGCCGCCTCCCGCTTGGCCTACCGGTACCTGTCAGCTGCCTCAGGAGTCCCACAGGCTAAGAGGGCCCGATAGGACTCCTTCTTCAGCTTGACGGCATCCCTCACTGGTGTCCACCAGCGGGTTCGCTGATTGCCGCCGTGACAGGCACCTACCACCTAACAGCCGCAGCTCCGGTCAGCCTTCTCCGCAATGGAGGCACGGAACATGGGCCATTCGGACTCAATGCCCCCTGCCTCCACTGGGACATGGGAGAAGTTCTGGCAGAGGTAGGAGTTGAAACTCCTCCTGACACGTGCCTGCCACGGTCCAGCCCGTCCTTCCCTGCTCACCGGTCCAGCCCGTCCTTCCCTGCTCGCTGGTCCAGCCCTGCACACCTGACTCTCCGGTCCAACCCTGCACGCCTGACCAGCCCATCCAGCCCACGCCTCGGACTATAGTCCCCAAGGAGGTCCCAGACTATGGGACTACGGCCCTTCCTCTGGGGAAGAGGAGGAGCTCGAGTGGGACCCCTCAGGGACCTCCCTCGGGACTCCTGGCCCCAGGCCCATCCGGGACCAATGGCCAGTGGGACCCCGGCTATCAGTGTCCCGTAAGGGACGGGGATACAGGCGTCGGGCCTGGGTCCTGCCCGCCCTACCCCCTGGCTCGCCCTCGCGCGCTTTGGCTGGGGCTCCTGGGCTGCCTGCAGGTCCTGCGGCTCAGGGTCGCCGGTCGCCTGCGGGTCCCCCCCCGGTTCCTCGGTCCCGGTCCTCGGCATCGCCTCCGGTGCCGTGTCGGTCGCCTCCGGGCCCCCCTGCTCCACCTGGGCGTCGGACGGCGCCTTCCCGGGCTCCGGCTGTGCCGTCGCCAGTGGCGGCTTCCCCCTCCTGCCCGTCTATGCCGCTGGTCCCTCCTCCTCCGTTCACTCCTCGCCCTGGTGTTCCTCTGTTCCCCCTCTGTCTCCCTTCCTCATCTGTCTGTCTGCTCGTCCACCACGAAACATTACAGTAATTATACTTCAGTTACCATAGAAACATCTGACAAAAGATCTACAAACACTGAAGCAGCAAACTTTGTGAAAATCAATATTTGTGTCATTTTCAAAACTTTCGACCATGACTGTACAGGCAGCAACGTGACACCACCAGACATAGTGACAAACTAAGAAACACGCCTCCTATTAGGCTCTCGTGGGTATTAAACTCTAAGGGACTTTTCCTTCTGCCCATTCAAGGTTACATTTCAAAGCGATCATATAAATTAAGGTACTGAAAGGCAGAATTACGTGAGTCAGTATCCGGGTGTTTCTTTGTTTATTTGCCATTTTCTCTTCGGTGTGACATTTTCTGTGAGATGTTCCTCGCTCCAAATCAACTTTGGATCAGCAGAATCCCCACACTTTGCCACCCGGGTGACTGAATGACTTAGTTTGCCATTTTGCCTGGATAGGCGCCTGTATCAACTTGCATATTACTGCTGGGAAAATGGGCTATAGGAGGAAAAAAGAAAAACAAGAATGAGATGTTTGCTGTCTGACATGTTGACGTTTGCTGGGAGCAAATCCTGCATAAATAATAATGTGGATGAATAATGATGACTGTAGTCTGACGTCACAACGGTCCATAATGTGAAACAAATAATGAATAAACGAATAAATGACCCAGTGACACGGTGTGGAGACCAGCAGCATGATGACGTCAGCAGAGGAGGGTCTTTGGGACCCTGGGGGCTCCATGGGACCCTGAAACGCACCATCCCCCAACACGGTAAAATTTCTACTATTTTAGCGTGAAATCTAAATTAATAATATCAACAAAGAGAATTTAATAAACAATTGCTTTATTTTCCCTTTACTGTGAAAAACAGAATACACAAATAGAGCAGATTTGTTGTTGCAGTGTACTCTGTGGTCAGAGCCCTCAACAGGTTTTTATAACACTTGTAGTTCTTAAGCTTGTGGCTTAAGTTCTCCATGGTGTTTAAGGTAGCACATTGAAATGGTTTCACATAAGCTGGTTCTGAAAGTTACAGTGAAGTTTTTTTCTGGTCCCAGAATGCAGTCGCCAGTCATTTTTTTTTTCTTTTCTTTCAGCATCACCCCATTCTTAGATGTCTCAGGAAAAACAGACAAGTGACAGGCTGGTCCGGTGACAGCGGATTTCAGTAGCAGCAGGATTTAAGGTGAGCTTGGAAATCTCGCATTTTATGCTGTAGTGCTGGTAAACCTGCCGCACTTAAAGTGGACATGAAACACTAGGTGTAGTTAGCATACTTTACGGGATGGATTCCCACTCTGAAAATCCTTAGAGGTTTAACACTGCTGGTGAAACTTCATTAAGAAGAACAACTAATCCAAGTTACATTTCTCAGGCTAATGTAGCACTATCTCGTCCTGGCGTAGGATGTGATGTCATTAGGTTGGCTTGGAAATCCTACATTAGTTCACATTAACTTGCAGTCTCTTTTTCTAAAACCAAGCCTGTAAAAATAACACTTTCCCATACTTCGTAATCACAGAGTTGTGTGGTTTAAACTATAAATTTCACATTATATTGCTTTATTAGCCCTGCTAAGGGACCCCACTGTCTTATTGGCCTACTGCTGCTAGCTAGCAAACTTGCGATATTCCGTACTTCATAATTAACTAGCAGACCTGCTAGCTGCCAAACCGAAGGAGCTGCTTTTGTCAGTCAGACGATTGTGGATACTGATTTTTGCGATACAGACCTTGCTAAAGCAGACTGTTTCACTCACATGTACGTGTAGATTATACAAACTGACGATGTTCATGTTTACCTCTAACTTAAAGCTAAGTAATGCTTACATACTGCTCATTAAGAGCGATTTATTTTATTTTAAAAATACCTTCTTAATAAAATGAAGCCAGGAACTATAGAAACTGAAAGTATCAGTCATGGTTTGTATTGACAGTGTACTGAGTGAAATATTACCCAAAGTATCACCTGAACAAGACAGAAGGTGTCTAAGATAATCCAGGTCACAAGCAAAGAACACACCTCACAATGTATCCAAAGCAAAAAAGCTTTTCATAACATTTCAGGTTATTCTACGGCTACTCCAGGGCTCAGTGTTTTAAATCATCAGCCTCATGGCGTCAAGAGCATTCTCATCCTTAAAGAAGATTATGTTTTCCAAACATGGTTCTGTCTTTCATTTCATTGTCCCAGGTAACAGTTTTGATGTTTGAGATGAGGTCTGAAATTACCTGTGAACTTAGTCCATTTGTATAACCACATAAAATCGTCATTATTGTCAGTTTTCAGACTGTAATTTGTGAAACGGCACAATAGATCAATGGAGAAAACATTTTCACTGGTAAAATAACAGCATGTAACTGTTTTTATTTAAATAAATATAGCCTTTCTTGTGGGTCCAGTGTATCGGCTGGGTTTTTGTGGCACTTGCACACTACCCCTGTTTATTTCTTTCACTTTATGGAGACGTGGATCTCCGTTAGTTTCTCTATTAAACAATCAGAAAGGGGTATAAAAATTCATCAGGAAGAAAATGTACTTCTGTGATGATGTAACTCACACTGACAGCAAACAAACAAATAAATATACAAAATAAGCATCACCTTGAACCTAAACAGCACAGTTCAGAATTCCAAGAGGTCCGGTGTGCTTCCCTTTACTAGTGCGCAGGAAGTGGTTTTCTTAAACTTCAGTAGTTTGGCATATAATCAGAAAGTGTAAAAGAAGCGGTTGTACAATATATACATATGTGGCAAATAAATAGCTACAGTATGGAATTTAGATCTACATAGTGGTATGAATGGTATTTATTGTGTGGTATAAATAATGAGTTTATACAGCATTTATGATTGAAAGAATAAAAAATGTAAATTATTCTTAACCCCATCCTGATGTCTGATTTCACAGTTTTTCTCCGCTTCTGTCATGTCTGTGATCCGAGCTTTATATAATTATACATTGTGCACATTGAGTAGCATCATCATCCTGCGGTTTCAGTAAAGCAGCTGTGCTTGATAACTGCTGGAGATATCCGTCAATCACTGAGCTAGTATGCTGGTCTGGTTCCGAATGTAAATATTGCAAATATCTCGGTGTATTTTTCATGTATTGTGTCGATGTTGCGCTGTACGTGATATCATGTGTAGTGTTAATGCTATCTGTTGGAAATAGTGGTATGTGTGCACCCACTGTGTGTAGTATGCGCAGTCACGACGGTCAGTGCTGTGGGCAGTGTGTGTATGTGTGTGTGTGTACATTGTTAGAATGAATGGCACACGCCATTAAACACCGTTTTTGCGCTTTCTGGCTCAGTGGTATTCTGCGTGCTGTGCCACAATATAAACGCTACATTCATTCTTTATATGTGTAGCATATGTATAATTCATATTAGTAATAATTGAAACACATTACAATACAGAAAAGAACAGAAGCAGGGGCCTGATGGGCTTCTGCTCTGCCGGGCTCCTAACTGCTACGCTTTCCTGTTTCTTCTGTTTCATCAGTCTCTCCTGTTGCTAAATCTCATGCTCTCCCCTGTTGCTAACTGCCGCGGCTCCCCCTCTTATTGTCTCATCTGTCGGTAACTTTAATGACCTCCTGTTCCTCCAGCTCTAATGGTCTCCCCTGTTGCTAACCACTTATCGGTAACCTTTTGTTTCTGAGGCTCGCTTTTCTAGCCGGCTGGGGTAGAAGGAGTTCTTATACGGGTGGTATAATCACTGAGGGGAATCTGCTTTATGGACTGTTCCACACCGCAGTAAGTTTCTTAAAGGCCGCACTGTACGAGCGCAACAAAAATTCTCCTAATGGTAGATGGAACATCTTACAAATAAGCAGCAACGGGTGGAGACTGGAGGATTCATTCTTCAACAATTTATTTCCACACGTATTTCCAGACCATACAATTCACATCCTGCTTCCTGTTTGTCATCCAATCAAATTTCTCCAAATTCAAACAAGTACAACCTATGCATAAAACATAAACAGTGGATTATAAAAAATATTCATATTAAAATATATGTTGGTCAATTTCTACTAAAATTATCTTGCAAGATCATGTATCAAGCTAGTAAATAATAATACATTTTCTCTCCGTCACAATCAATATTTGCTGCCTCTCCTGGTCCTGAAAATCCATCACTGTTCCAGTTTCTCCACCGTGCCGTCAGAGGAGGGATGACTAACAGACAGCTGCTCCTTCACCTACGCTAACAGCCCAACGGGAGCAAATTAAGGGAGCGCTAATGAGACGGAGGCCCGCGTTACCGCCGCAACTCGGATGCATTTCTAAGCTGTCCGCTTCCTCGCTGGGTTACAGCTTCTACTCCACGCCAACTACAGATGGCCTTTAATTCAGCTGTCAGGCGGAAGCATCAATTTACAGCCCCGATTGTCAGTTTGATGAATTTACTGTCATGGGTATGAGCCGCTCAGCCTGCGGCGTGAGGGACGGTAAGAGCTGACGTGAGTCGAACACATCGAATCATTTCCGTTAAAGATGGATGTCCATACAGACCAGAACTGAAGAGTGTAACAGAAAAAAAACTAAGTGAGTCGTCTATGCTGGTGAGATTCTACTTCAGCTTGAGTGTTTCCCTCAAATACCAGCATGCCTTTCAATCCATGTTTAATGATCACAGGTCTGCTCTTTAATGATTTTAATGGAGCCTTAAATCTCAATAAAAATAAGCAGGCTGTAAACTTTCTGGCCCATTATTGTATAAAATGTGCACTAAAGGGTCGTTGTCAGACGAAACAAATAAGAAAACAACTTTTGAGAAGTGAAGAAATAAGATGACAGAAAGGGGCAATTAAAGCGTTTTTGACAGTGTTGAGTTAAGGCATCATCCTGAGAAGCTGTTGGCCCCCTGCTAACTCAGGATACGTAGCAGCGGGGGATTGGTCGCTGACACAGCAGCATCACACTGGTTGCCAGGGAGATGATTACAGTGAGCGACGCTATTTGCTCTCTGCGGGGGGCTCGACTCGCTAATGGCTGGAGGGGGAGACACAGCGGAGGAGCAGCCAATCACGCCCTCATAAGATTGCACAGATAGCAAAATATTACCTAGCTCAAACAGCTTTGTGATTACTGGGATTTGATTGAGAAAGGCTGTGCAAATAGCATTGCAAAAGCCCTTGTATTTAGCCTGCTGATTGGTTAATTGCTGCTCTACTGCCCATATAATTACGCCCCCAGAAAGCTACCTAAGCATCAAATCCCCTTTATAGTTTGAAGTATCATGACAGATAATATGTCCTGGTTTTATTCATTTCAGATAACACCTGTATGTTAGGCAGCTTCTCCTTGTTGCAAGCAGACATCACATAACAAATGGCAGCATCTTTCTGTTACAGAACGTGTTTCTAATTCCCTGGTTATGGTTTCTTGACAACTGCTTGCTATTATCTTGCATTTTTCACTTGTCTCATAATGTTTCCATCTAGCTTCCTTTTTCTCGTTAGCTTCCAGCGGCGTTTTCTGCATCTCTTGTTCCAGTACTTTCCCGCACCTGTGGCTGGTCACTCAGCGGAGCCTCAGCCCAGCAGCGTTTGTGTCTGAGCTGCTCCTCGACAGCTGTGTGCTGTGACGTATTACCAGCCTCACTTGTATGTCGGTTTGGACAAAATAATAAATAATGTAAATGTGAATGAATGACTGTAATCAGAAAGAGATTTAGCGGGAGAATCCCAGGCCTGTGCTTTGGAGGCGCTCTGCAAACTTTGGACGTATTATCTGCAGTGGTGGTGGTTGCCAGCACTTAAACGACCCGTTCGTATGGGGTCCTTGTGGTTTGGTGCCCCGTTGGCCCCAAACAATCACTACATAACATATTAAATAAAGATGTTCCCTATTTAGGAGATGCTGAAGTAGCGTGTTCTACTATGCAGCTAGCTAGCTATGATTCTCTCACACTTCTTATTTTTTGCTAGCTATTTATTTAGTTTTTGAAAGATCAGGTGGTTTTCAGTCAATTCAGCCAACATTCAGTTTGTGTCTCACCAAGTTAACTTGCCTGGTTAACCTATGCTCTCAAACCAGGCCAGAATTCATGATTGAAAAAAATAGCTTTATGTTCTATTTATGCAAGACCACCACCTAGGAATGTGGTTGTTTTCGCATATCCCACCATGCTCTAATTTTTAAAGGCACACACACACACACTCAGACAGACATAGAGGTGCGAGTGAAGTTTGGGCTGTGAGCATCCCCTTATTCTTAGCCACTTCTAAGGCTGGTGTCATGTGACCTACAGCTGTGGTGGGGCAAATACTCGAGTTCAGTGGTTAAAAGAAGGAAAGGAAGAGGTGGAACAGGCAGGAACTCTTGCTGAAATGAAACAATAACACCATGCTTCATGGGCGATGTGTGGACATCAGCTTGTCCTCTTCATCTTTTACTTCCTTGGCGTCGCTGGTGCAGTTTGCAGTAAACATGTTGTCTTTCACCTCCTCCCAGGCACCTGCAATCTCACCTGACTCTCGTATTCATCTCTTCACTTTAACGCTCACCCAGGAAGGGACGTGTATTTCAATCACAATGCATACATTTAGCAGTTGGTCTGGAGACCATTAAATGCTCTTTAAGGAAAAGGCTTTGGCTGTAATTGTGATTTTTGCTACATTTTTATGCTCAGGTATGCGTCATTAAAATTTTAGGCTTTTGTGTTTCAAATATATTTTATTTTTGAAGCTCAAATCAGAATTCTTTTATTTGCACAAAAAAATACAAGGATTTTTTTTTGGTGCAGGGGGAAGCATGGGGTGCAGAATTAAAGTAAAAGCGGTAAAAGAGAGAGGGGAATAGGGAAAAAAAAGATAAGAGTTTTAAGGACTGAATGAGCGTGACCATACTGGCGGTCCTGGGGGCCGTAACGGCGGCTGGGGGGAGCGATCGATACGAAAGCCTCGCAGAGAGCAGTGGGGCATTGAGGCCGTGTGACGGCGGGAAATGCTGCAAGGCAGGCTCCTGCGGACGGGCTCGCTCCTCTGGCCCTCTGGAACAGAGCAACGAGACCCGAATACCAACAGCTTCCTGGAGATCTGAATCCAAGCACAACTGGAGCAATCTGCTCTCATCTGGGAAGTCAGATATTTGAGTCGACAGACTGTCACCCTGGAGATCAATGGCTGTCATCTACGGCCAGACCTCACCTTACTCACCCTACATACATGATACACACACACACACACACACACATATTAGATATCTATATCTTTGTGTGGACTCTCCATTCATCTCTATGGGCATTACCCTAATCCTAAGTATGACAACCTTAGCCTCTACCCAGCCCTAACCTTAACTATAAGTAACCAAACAAAATACAGGACTATTTTAGTTTTTTGATCATATTCACAGGTTTTTATAAAATTCACTTCCCCCTTGTGGGGACAGTAAAAATGTCCCCAGAACATCAAAATAAGAAGTGTTTATCACATTATGGGTATATCCCCACAATGTAAGACACACACACAATATACACACACACAAGCACGCACATATATACACATATATATATATAACATATAGAATATACACACTTATATAAGTAAGGATTCTGTTATATATGCAAACACTTTATATGTACAAATGTAATTACACTATAAACCCACAGATGCACACACCCACACGCGTATACATAAACACATTTCACAGTTCACACCGAGATATACAGACTTACATAAGGAGGAAGGTCTTATACATGCAGACACGTTATAGGTGCAAATATAATTACCTTCAGTTGTTTATAAATGCACAGACACACAAACACACACTGACACGCATGTTCTTGCATACACAAGCACACATGGTGAACCCCCCCGACACCCACTGCATCGCTGCATGCACTCTGCTAACTGGCGTAGGTTCACGCTCCTTCATGTACTGTAGAGCTGCTGGGTGACGCCTCGCCCGGGCGCCCAGAGGCAGATGATCGGCACGAGCTCACATGGCCCAAGCTGCAGACCCAGTGAGTCCCGCTTTCTCTCCCACAATCCCTGCTGCTTATCTGCTGGCCCGAGGCAGTGCTGGCAGAGCGGGGGGTGGGGGGTACGGCAAGCGTGAGTACAGCAGCCTGCACCTCGGCTTCTACGAGGCTCCAGTGCACTTAGGCACCTTCTACATCGCCTTTCCTGGAAACTCGACACAAACAGACATGGAGGACTTAAAAGAAACACGGAGGCAAACAGATATTTTTGTATGGCTGCAATCAACAGGCACCAGTACACGCACACTGGGGCCTTGACAGGACCAGCCGTCAAGACAGCAAAGCACAAAAACACGGCGTGTTACTATGGTTTAGGTGAAACGCCACTTCACAGAAAAACGCTCACACGCTGTTTCCTGGGCTCTGATGCAGAAAAAGCCAAAAAACACACTTTAAACATACTTCAAAATCCCAATGAAAAAAATGCACATATAGTCAAATTGTGGAGTCTGCTTTTACCCCTGCGACTATTTGTGAAGTTCCATAACAAAAAAGTTTTTTTTTGTATTAAGAAGCCACCTTTAAAAACACCCACACTACCCAGGATTGCACCCCCACCCCCAAATATTTCAAAAATTCAATAAATAGTTAAGTCAGAAAATCATGGCTAGCTAGTTGTTTAGCAAAACATACTGTTTCAGCATCTGCTAAATAAGGAATGAGTTTATTTAATATTTAGTGTATTAACTTTTTGTGGCACAAACCGTGGGGGAGGGCATGCAAATGCGTGGTCTGTGTGCTGATAAACACCACTGGTGCCCAGAGCTGAGCTCACACTGGCTGCCAACACAAGGCAGATGGCTGCCATTGTCTTGGCTGTAGTCTGAGTCTATGCCTCTGTCTGATGTCCTAGTCCAAATCTGTAGGGCCACACAATCTGGATTATGGCTATCCAAGACTCGTCTTTAACGCAAACATATGTAAGCACACATGCAACACACAAAGATGTTAGGTCTACCAATTTCTTTATACAGCAACAGAGGAAATCGAGAGACTGCAAAGACTGTGTTTATAGGCCATTTGTAAGAAAAATGTCATTACTTTCTATAACTGTATTTACTACTGCAGTAAAGGCAGTTCTTGATTTCAGATGCATTGGCTTTGCTCCTCCAATACCATTCAAAACATGAAAAATATAACAATAATACATACCAAAGAACACATATTACATCACTGAAAAGGTAAAGTTGTGATATATTTTCAGTGAATGCTGCTTTTTACATTAGTGTTTCTGTAAACGTCAACATAAGTCCGTGATACATAAGCAGACAGCTGCCTGTGCTTTGTTGAGAGACGGGGGCTGTTAGCAGGAATCATTGCCACTAGAATCATACATCTATTCACTACTTCCCCCAAAAAACAAACCTCAACCACAAGCATCAGAACCATGGGGAATATCATCAAATCAACCAGCAACGACCAGGGAGATCCTGAGGAACTCAAGCGTCCACCAACGGACCTCCGGTCGGCTCAGTTTTAACTATGAGCAAAGTAATGAGGATTGTTTCAGTGGAAACTGCCAGTGGGGGAATCCATCAGCAAACTAATTACTAATTTAAGGCAACGCAGCAGCTTTTCTGGGACACCTGGGACGAGTTTTGGTGTCTACCCTCCATGCTCAGCCCATGAGGACAGATGAACAGCGCTCAGCAGGAAGCATGTCACCTTCTCTGGCCAAGCGGCGAGCTTTGGAGGGGGTCGGCCGGCTTGGACCTCATTACCTCGGCATTACTGCGCTCAGCCAGGGACAGGTGGGCAGGTCTGCTGATAATTACAGCAGGGGCCCCAAAACGGCGGAAAATTAACAATGCAAAAATGGACAAACTGCATGTTATAATCAAATCCATATTTAACAATCTAGCATGCAGAGCAAATTGCCAGTAAAGAGAGGTCTTTACCCTTGCATAAGGAGAGTGTGGCCTGCACAATTTGGTCTCTTTCTTCAGGAGACGGATGGTCCTGGTCTTGTACCATGATGATGTTTGAGTTCTGGTCCACGTCGGTGGTCCCAGTGTCTTCTGCCGACCAAAAACTACAGCGGACTCTCCGGTAAGATCTGTTATGTATGACACACACACACACACACACACACACACACACACACATAGAGGTGAGAATCAAGCTTGGGGTCTGAGTGCAGCGTTGGCCCAAGGGAGATGTGATTATTCTGCCAAGCACGGGATTCAAACCAGCGACCTTCCGATGACAAGCACAGAGGCTTAACACCCCCCCCCCATGAGTGTTGAGCACCTTCCCCAAGGACACCCCATCTGGGCTATAGGAAGTGACAGCTGGGGCCTCTGTTGGTTAAAAGACTTAAGCACCGTACATCAGTCTGGTCCAGATGACGCCGATACTGGACTTTCATCCACAAAACGCCAGGGCCCTGCAGCTGCCCGATATAAACACGAAAGCAAACGGATAACAAACGTGACGTCTACATTACATACAGACCCTGCTTCTAGAGAGCAATAAAAACACGCCACAGATTCATCCGTCCCTGGGTCAGTAATGTAGTGTAAGAATGTGTCTGTGTAGCACATGTGCCGCTTTGTGGGTTTGGAGACCGTTCCTGTGATCAGGGTGCTAGCAACGCAGATCTTGGGGTCAGCAGAGTAAATTTGCCATTGGGTCCTTGAATGAAACTCTTAACCTGCAATTGCTCCAGGAAGCGACCTTGCATTCCCCGCTATACATGTTGTTTTTGATAAAAATATCTGCTCCGTAAAATGCAAACATGTATTGTGGTAATGTGCGCAAATATAGGGACATATATGCACAAAGAAGTATATATAAATATATGTACTCTACTACCTCCAGCATCCCTTATGAAAATTCACTATGGTTTCCTATGGTTTCTATGCAATAACCATAGTTTTACTGTGGTGCCTCATGGTACTTTGGTACTGCCCAGAATGCTACCATGGTAAAACAAAGACCATGGTTTATGACCAAGATCATGCTAGGGTGTGATTGTAGCGAAACCATGATAAAACCATAGGCATGGTTTCCATAGTTACCCAGAAAGCCATGGAAAACGGCAAACCATTGTAAACCATGGTTAATTTTCGTAAGGGATTAGAAACACCAGCCATAAAATAAAGAAAAAAAGCACGAAAATGTAGCCTGCAGAGCTAAAGTGAGTCTGGTCCAGAGGTCACACATGCAGATTCTCCCACTGGCCTCACCTCACAAAAGGAGCCAGGCTTCAGCAAAAGGCTCCCGGTAAATAAATGAAGAAAGTCAACAGGTACAACAATTACGAGCCCCCATTACATCTGCGGATAAAAGAGATAATATTCATAGAGAAAAGCAGACAGAATTAAAGGTGCGGCTCCGTCCCTATTTTACTGCTCTGGAGTGTGAATCTGCAGTAACTGAGATCTGCTCTCTTTAGCCGTGTCAGTGAAACTCTGAGTGGGGGGCCAGGTGAATTCCAAAAATGAGACAGGAGGAGAGCTGGGGTGCGTGGCGGGGGGGGGAGTTAGCCAAGTCGTGTTTGTGCTCTGAATACAACAGAGCCTCTGTGGCAGCCGTATCCCCCACAATCGAAGGCTGACCCGTCAAAAATGGATGAAACAGAGCCAGAGCAACATGGACATCAGGGGATGGGAACAGAAAAGAAAATAATAGTGGGGGGTGTGGCTGGGGGGGGTTCTTTTTATGTATAGCAAGATCCCTGGGGAGAGCTGGACACAACGGACTCTGACCACATATAGGGTCTGACCCTTTTAAGGAAACCAAAGCCAGAAACCAAAGCCAGAAACCAAAGCCAGACAGAGAGTGAGAGGAGCTCGGCCTGATGGTGAGGAG
>JAABNX020000044.1:14180278-14193081 GCA_015163995.2 Mormyrus lacerda
GCATGCTAAAAGACAGGGTGCAACAAGCTAAAAGACAGCGTACAACATGTTAAAAGACAGCGTACAGCATGCTAAAAGACAGGGTACAGCAAGTTAAAAGACAGGGTGCAGCTTGCTAAAAGACAGGGTGCAGCATGCTAAAAGACAGGGTGCAGCAAGCTAAAAGATAGTCTCCTCTTTGGGTGAGTTTCAAAGCTGCTCATTGCTGATTTTTAATTAAAATGTTGTAAAAATAAAAGGTAAACAAGTGAAAAGCATGTCAAAATATTAAGGAAAGGTTCTTATAAAATGCTCTAACTTGTGGCACAACTTAAAGGAAATAATATGATGCGTCGCTAAAAAAAATTAGCAGGAAATGCAAACATTTCGCTAAACTTTAACATGGAGCACTGGGAATCTCAGCGTTTCTTTAGCCCTGAAGCCCTCTGGCAGCCCTTGCACGGCCTCTGGCCATAACCGTGATTAGTCGTGCTTTGACACGGCCCTCACGAACTGCCTCGGGTTTCAACACTTCACTATTATTCTTGACAAGAGAGGGGGGAGAGGAAGGGGGGGGGTCTGTAAAAGAGGAACCTTTCCGGACCTATCCGTGTGTGGGCAAACACACCAGTGAACACAGGCAGACATGGGCAAGATAAGGTATCAAATACCATAATTCCAAATGCAGCTAAATAAACTATGAAATGCAGTAGCTGCAGCATGTATCAAAATAAAGTACTTTATGTTTGTATTTTAAAAATAAATTATTTGAACTATCCCTTCAGCAGTAGACTGATCCAGTTGACCTGCCAAACAAGCATGTCATAAATCGGTCAAATACAAACAGTTAAAAGATCAATGTTCTGACCTGTCTATTACATCCAGGATCCCTACAAATCTCTGTGATCACCCAGATGAGGGTTAGCCTATTGCAACCAACAGTCTGTGTGGTGGGTGGATTGGTGGCTCTGAGGCTTGGGATCTGTCTCAGTCATTGGAAGGTTGCTGGTTTGAATGCCATAAATGCCAGGAGTGATCCTATGCCATTGGGCCCTTGAGCAAGGCCCTTAACCTGCAATTGCTTTGTCCTAGTTATGATGTTGACCTACATCCAGCCTAGTAAAAAGGTCCTCCGACTCACAGGGAAACTTGGGGGGGTCGGTGGCCGGATCGACAGCCATTCGGACTGGTGTGGTGCTGAGGTCTCATCCTCTGCATAGCTGTACTCAGGTTTTCATCCCTGAGATGCTTTGTTGTGTGGTAGGTGCAGTAACATGCTGTAATCAGCGTGAGCTCTTTACCCCACACTCTCTCTCTCTCTCTCTCTCTCTCTCTCTAACAGTTTGTTAATGGTTCATAATTGTATAATGATTTAGTTACTTGCTGTTGGGTAATGAAGAGCCTTCTTTGCATAAGCAGACATCTGATTACACCTTCAGCCAGTTTCTAAGTAATTAATTAATCATTTGAGGGTTAATAGTAAATATAATAAATTATGTGTCAGATAATCATTCATGCAATGAGATTTAAGTACCTGATCCTGCTAGTCAACCACCTCAATTAGGGCGCAATCATTCAATAATCAATTATTCAATTATCAACCAATGGACAGTGAGGGGGGGGAGGTTATTCAGCTATTTGAAAAGTGAAAACAAACATTTTAGCACTTAGTCAATTTTTAAATGATCAATATGATTTGATTTTATACATCCCTCAAATGTGATTAGAAAGTAGCAACTAAATTTGTAAAGGAGTAAACATCCAGTACACACCCAGTAAACACCCCAATACACACCCTGTACACACCCAGTTCCAACAACAAAACCTATGCAGGGGCTACACAGCCTAGTAAAAGCA
Organism: Mormyrus lacerda; assembly: GCA_015163995.2. Taxonomy (NCBI): domain Eukaryota; kingdom Metazoa; phylum Chordata; class Actinopteri; order Osteoglossiformes; family Mormyridae; genus Mormyrus; species Mormyrus lacerda. Next base: position 14,182,115 of record JAABNX020000044.1, read on the forward strand.
TTTTTATTTAAACTCCGATAAAGCTAGATTGAGAATTCTGTATACAGATCAGGTTTTTCAAAACAGTTCAAAAGTTCACCCAAGAACAGGCTAATTTATATGTGAGTATAGGTGATTACAAAAATACAAAACACAAAAGTATTTTGAAACAAAATGGTAAGCTATTCTCATAAACCTGATCAAATACAAATTACAAATCCTGTTTTGTATTTGAAATAAGCATTTTAAATAAGTATATCATAAGTACTATACATCTCTGGACATGGCCATCCTGGAAGAGGCATCGTGAAGTTCCTCAACCCATTGTGGAACCATCCAACATCTCCAGGGTGATAGAGAGAATGTGAGATCTTGCTGGTCAAGGACAGTGTGACACTCATCAGGCAAGAGCACACACTCAAGAATGGGCTGGATAAAAGCACCACCAGTAAACACCAGTAAAACCAGGGCTTCCAGAATGATCCAGCATGGGACAGAGACTTGGTGTTAGCAGCCGCAGGTTTGTTGTTTCTGGGGCCCCAATGAAAAAGTCAACCACCCCCCCCCCCCAAACCAGTGTTTCAAAAACTAAACAAACAGCTGCCAAGCAGTCAGAAGGTCATAGTTAGTGAGCCGGTTAGCAGAACCTCTTCAGAATTCCCTAAAAAAGAAATTCATTTATGTCACATTCAGTGCAGTGACTGTTTGTGGCCCAAACCACAGGGGCCCCAAACCACAGGGGCCCCAAACCACGGATCGATGATTGGATGGTGGTAAACACCAAGGGGGGTTGTGAGCATCCTACTAGATACTAATCATCCATCAAATGTCTCATTAGATGATGTTTGTTTTTAATCATAGGCTTCATGCTGTGTGTGGTCCAGTATCAGTTGGCCAGTTCATTGCAATTAATCTGATTTACATGCAGAAATAGTTATATTAATGGATTTGATTTTATTAGTTTCCACCCAAGATCACTTTGATAAGCCTGCACTTTCTGATATGAGCACAGCTGGTTATTGTAAGTGACATTTTTGTCTCTACAAATATAATTTAGCCAGACAGTTACGTCTATTGCTATTTTGGAATGAATAGCGAACATATACCACAGTTTTAAAAGTCTAATTGTGAGATCTAAGCAAAATTATGTCAATAGATGTCCGAACTTTGAGAGGGCTTTATTTTTTTATTCTGGTTTCATCAAACACTCTGGGTAAGAGATCTTTGAATGAAACTCTTTCAGACAGCTACTGGAATTGATGCAGTAATCATGTTCTGCTGTATACCTTTACCTAAAAGTGGATCTGTAGGCTATTTTTGGGTACGAGCTTTCTAATTGCTGACATCTGAGCTCATTGCTGTTTTATCACCTGAGGACAAAGTAGCAAGGCTATCATCCTTCATGCAGAACAGTGCAACCCCTGCACAGAGCCAGTGATGACTTCCACTGCTAAATTATATATTTTATTGCACAATATATCTCAAACTGGAACAGTCTGTGGGGAAAGCTACGTTTTTTTTTTTTGAATGCCGCGGAGCGTTCCGGAATCACCGGAGGACACGGTTATGATGTGCGAGTGACATACGCGTCTGGTACCGCGAGAGTCAATCATCTGTCATCTCCCCAGCTGTGCCATTGTTGAGCTGTCACATGAGGAGGGAGATTAAAGGTGCGTTTGGGTGTTACCCACAAGTCCCTCCTGCGTCTACTACAGATGGAGGGAAGGAGGACCAACCACTCTCTGCCATCTATGCTTCAGAGTACTTGCCAGGGTTTTAACGCGCTTCTGCGCTGCATATTCATATTTAGATGGCATTAAATCATCTGTAGAGTGCAAACTGATGATGTGACTTCATTTGACACTCATTGGTCATTTTATTAGGGACGCTCAGCTTGTATTGGGTAAGACCCACTTTTGCCTCCAGAACGGCTCCGGGGCTAGGTGAGTTGTGTGTTCAGAGATGTCTTTCCGCACATCACTGCGGGCCATTCTCCTCTGACTGCCCTTATTAATGAGCTGTTTTCAGACACACAACTTGACTGGATGCATTTTTTTTATTGCATCGTTTTCTTTAAACTCTGCATACTGATCATATCTGTCAGCCCCCAGAACATGCATTGAGATGTTGATGTTGAACCCTACAATTCACTGTCCCTTTCCTAGACTCGATATCTTTTTCATTTTCTTGCGTCTTTCTGTTCCCGCTGGCCCATGCTATGTGACACTTTTAGCTAACCCACCCCAGGCAAATGTTACCGAAACTTTCAAAAGTACACAAATAATTTTTTTGGAGGGGACTGTTTTTTACCCTTGAGCGCTGGCATGTGAAGATCGTTCCAGAAGCACAGAGAAACAAGCAACCATGATGCCCCTGTCTCCTATTTCCCATGATGCACCTGTGAATGCGGAATGTATGGGGGCATAATGAGCCCCTCAAGCAGATCGGGAAGCAGTTTGAGATTCCCCACGATCTCAGCACGAAGTCAGCACAGCATCTCGGTGAGATCCCGCCGCCGTTTGGCCTCACGGGGGCGCCAATGATGGAGTCCACCGTTACCTCCAGAGCAGTAGCACTGGGGCTGTGTATGACGGTGAGCCCGGCACCCAGCCACGCCGCGGCACGTGGGCCGGCCGGGTAATTACCAAGGTTAATTACCGCGCAGGCCGGGTGGTTAATTACTGAGATGAGCGCTTCTTGTTAATATTTATTACCATCCACTTCCGGAATGTTCCATATCCATGGCTCGTGACCGTAATGAATTCCGCTGCATTAATTACGTTGATTAGTTATTAATATTTCTAAAAACACTTAAGCTTTCTACGCGTAGGAAGTTTATTTATGGGCACTGTGCATATGCATAGACAGGTATGTGTGATAATGCTTGTTGTGAATGCAGCATTTTTTCCTCTTCATCAGAGTCACTAAGTCCCCTCAGCAAGCTGATAATTAGTGTACAGGGTGACTTATATAACACGCTAATTAAAATGACTGCTGCCCATGTCTCCCCCACCTCTCCCCAAACTCGTCTCAGATCGTCTTAGATTTCGAGACCCGTTCTTTCCAGAAGCCATCATCCCACTGCCAGCCGCCCCCCGATGGGATTTGCACATCTGAGCTGGCGCCAGCATCGTGATGAAAGCAACATGAGATGTTTTTCACAACTCGGGACTCCCTCCGGAGACCTGGGATCGAGAGGCGGGGTGGGGGGGGCAGGGGTCCTTTCCTGGGCCCTAGAGGTTGTCCTATGGGGGCCATCCCTGCAAACTAAAAGAAGACCCCCACCCCAATTGACGATGCACCCCTAAACTGAAACAGTGGACACAGTCACAGGCTGGCGGGGGTTTGAGACTCAGTGTGAACCTGTGGGCAAGGAAACAGCAAGGACTTTTCTGTGTGAAAGTGAGGGGCGGTCATGCTCAGGGTGAACGCCCAGTCTGCGGCTCCATGAAGTGGCTCTGTGACCCCCCCACCAGGAAAATTCTCTGGCCCACACAAGGGGAATCTGACTGAAAGGAGGGATAAAGCTGATTTGAGAGGAATCTTAATTCTGATTAAGATCGTCTTCCCCCCTCCAGCGAATGTTGATTCTTGCTGCCATTTATGGGGGGGGGGGACTGGGGGGGTAAGCTGTCCCAAGGTAACGGCTCTCCAGCAGGCAGCCTGCAAGCATTTCCCAGCTTTATCATGATTGATTCAACCTGGCACATTTTCCTCCACAGAAATTAATTTCATTTCTCGGTTTTCCTGCATCGCACAGCTTCGACGATGGACACCAAAACTCCAAGGGCAAAAAAAAAATCACGGCCAAGACAGCGTCCTCTGCAGGGCAGCTGGGGGCAGGCGGGGTAAATGGAGCGAAACGTTAGAAAAGAGGGCCTGTTCACCCCGTGCTGTGTGTTTAAAAAAAAATGCTTTAAGTATTTCTACCTAAATGCGGAGCACCGAGGCATTTAATGGCTAATAAAACCAAGTCTCTGGGCCGTGGAAGGTTTCAGGTTAAAAATTAAGAAATCTAATTAAGCAATTAACATAAACGAACGCGAAATGAATTAATATCGATTAAACTCACTGAAAAATTTCTGTCGTAAAAAATGATTATGTCCTGGATTCTCTTGGTGAACGTCACAAAGGCAGATCGATAATAAACAGTACTGTTATTTTATTGGAAATGCTATCATGAAAGATTTCGGGGAAAATGTCATTTTTAAGCTGTTTATTCAGGAGGTAACAGAGCATTGCAGGACAACAATGTTTACAAAGAAAAAATATAGAAAAACAAACATTTTACAGAATAATCATCTACCCATATCCTGTTTAATTTCAGTAATGTCTGGAAATAGGAACTCAATGACGATTCTAATAGTGGAATTTGCCATATAACGTTGGTGCATCCTGATTAGTGATCATTAAGATCTCCCACATTGCCTGTAAATGATCTCCTGAGCAGATATATCCTGCGGGGGCGGGAGGGGGGGGGGTCATTTTTACCGCTAATAACAGCGCTGTGTGTGATGTCGGGCGTATTGACATCGGTCATTCCGCCTGCAGCTGCCCCTCCATATAACGATGTCCCGTCACGTACCGAGTCGACCCACCAAATGAACAAGGCGTCTTTTTCTTACTCTGCCTCTCGTATTCATTTCAGGCCAACAAGCTCAGGCATTTATCGAGCAGCGCTGGAGATCAATGGTGGACAAGGAAATGAGTGCGCCCATGGTGCGTGGAGGAGTCATCTTCTCTGGGTAGTGAGCCTGCATTACTTATACAGGTGCGGCCAAGCGGATTCGGAAAAATAACCCCCAGAATAAGGTGTTTAAACCCGGTTGGGATGTTCGGGGGCCGCGGGACGCCACCAGGAGGCCCCCCGAGGGCCGTGCAGCGGTCAGAGGAGTGAGCATCTAATTAAAAAGTCATCAAAATGCTGCGGTCTTCAGAACCTAATGAGAGTGGCGCCGTGGAGCCGTTTCGGCTGGATAACCGGAGTTAACCGTGCAGGCAGCGCCGGGAGACGCAACGAAATACCACAATGATTAAAGCTTTTTATAAAAATGCGTGAAAACGCGGCTCACGCCTTTATTGTTTTTTTTTCTTTTTCAAAAGCTCGCATATTATAAATATTTGTTCACAGCTTCGGTTTCTTGAATTGAGGACACTAATGACTAAATAATGACTGCGAATAATGTCTCCTTTGCCCCTGTTTCTGCTGAGTTTGAGCTTTGCAAATCGCCGAAAGCCTTGCGTCAGGACTTCCTAGCCGTTTTCCTAACGACGTGATCAGCTTTACGGTGCATGTCTGTAACACATGGTCTGGAACGGCCTGAACACGGCCTTTAAAGAATAGGGTTTTACTTCATGTTTTCATTCAGTGTGACTTGCACATCTGATAAGTGGCCGGGAAGCCAAGGATGTGATCTTTGAGACCCCCTCCGTAGATTTTTGATCTCTTTTGGTCTTTTGAGTCAGGTGCCTCAGCGCTTTCTAAGCCCGCTATCGCTGCACCAAAGTTCCACTTTAAGTATTCCTGTAAAATCATAATGTGTAGGACAGAGAACAGACCCATGTGAGCGCAGTGCGGTCGTTAGGCATTTAGGGAGTTTGATAGGGGAGGTTTGCCCTGAAGGGGGCGTAGCGGAGAACAACGTAGCATTGATGATGGACAACCGGTGGATTGTTAGCTGGCTTTGGGGGAACCTTCATGAATGAATCGCTGCTTCTGAAATTGACGCACTAAGCCCAACTTCATGCTTTTCAACTCATCACAATTTAGAAGATTTTCGAAAAGTTTTTCCAACATTGTGTTGTTTTTCAACCAGGTCTTGTTTTTTTTTTTTTTTTTTTTTTAAAAACCATATACTAATTCCCTCCCAAAGTGTGGACTGTCTGGCGAGTTTGGAAGGAACAAAAACACGGACTGACTGTGGATCCCCGTGGACTGGATTGGGAGACACTGACCTACAGCATCTGCTTCAAAAGAGAGACGTCATTCTCGTGAGTTTAGACTTCCTGTTTCTGGGGACAAACTGCCTTATTTAAAGAGTCACAATCTCAGACGACATCATGCTCACCTCGAGGCTGCAGTGGATATATTCCTTATCCCTCTGCGGCAGGATCTGTTAATTACATGAGGTAAGCAGGAGAAGGATAGATCGAGGGCCCTACTGAGCTCTGAAAACACTCGTGGCTCCCATTTGAATCTCCCGGGGACACAAGCCTTCAGCGAGGGAGGAGGCAAAGGGCTTATCACCATGGCGCCAGCATTCGCATCCGCTCTTCAAAGGCCTCAGACCCCGGGGCCTCCTCTCCGGGAAAAGCCCTCCACATCACACATATTAAATCCCCAGGCGCCTCAGGTGTCCACGTTCCCCCACCACCGCTGATCCGGCAGATTCTCTACCTGCAGTGGGGTGATGGTCAGGGGTGGGTATATTTTTTCACCCCCCCCCCCCCACCCCCAGAATGTTTCAAAAGCTAACTAAATAGCTAGCGAGTAGAGTCAGGAGATGGTAGCTAGCTGATTAGCAGAACTTGCTGCTTCAGCATCTCCTGAATGAGGAATGTGCTTGTTTATTATTTAGTGTAGTAACTGTTTATGGCCAGCAGGGGCCCCCCAGAAACCTCGGGGGCCTCACATAATTGAGTGATTTGAATGCTATTAAACAGTATAGTAGGAGACAGCACTGTTGTTGAAGAAGAGTGAAGCAGCAATGGCAATACCACTGTGTAACGCAGGACAGGGGACAGACCACCTGGGCTGAACCATGTCACAGAATGGGGGAGGAGGGTGTGAGCCACATTGTCCTGTTTTATTTTGAAAAAGATCATTTTGAATAAAGTGAAAGTTTCTTTAACAACGAGCATACTATGGAAATATTTATTCAAGTTAATGTAGAATCTTCCCAATTTCCCAATTAAAGTCAGAGGTATAGAAACCAGGGAGGATTGGGGGGGGGTGTATGGATATACCTCCCAATATTGAAAAAATGGCTCACCCCCCCCCCCCAAAAAAAAAAAACTCTTACATTTTTGTGTCCCACCAATACAAAACTCTTTTACACACTTGCTTGCAGATCTTATGTTTTCATAATAGATATGAATTTGACTGTTATGAAATGCTAATTTTAAGGAGATTTATGCAAACTCTGCTAATTGTATTATGGAAGCACCTTAAGAGATTTAACATCCTTCATCATTTGTGTTAATTTCATCACTTCCGTTTTACCTACTCCACTATCTCGGCAGCTGCAATACTGCGCAGTGCCTGGGAGGTCACAGGTCACATGCAATGACGGTACTCAGCACACTTCCTCCAGTAGCTTGTAAACGGTGTGCCGCTGGATTCCGGGTGACATCTGTCAAGTCGCTCAGGACGGCCATAACAGCACGAGTGAGCGTTGAGAAGAAGGCTGAGGCAGTGCGATGCTTATAAAAATAATAAATTATCCCTGGATCCGTAATGCGGAAATGACAGGTTTACCGCCGACGCTTCTCCTCACTTATCTATAATTTAGAAAGGTGCCAAGACTCAGCGCGCTGTAAAAGCCACGCTTATTAAAGGGCGTATTTCAAAACCATGAATGATGCACGGGACGCTCCTGTGGTTGGCCGAGGGTGACGCAGGGGGGTTAAAGACGGCTGGCATAACTCATGCAGCCATCGCTTCTGGATGAGGGCTGCAAACAATCACGTGTTCGGACACCCCCCCCTCAGTGGTCCCCCAGCTTTTTATATGGATTTTTAAGCATGGTTGAACATTAGTCTTTTTTCATGAGATGCTTGCATGACATGATTGTGTGTGTGAGGGTGTGTTTGTGTGTGCGTATGTACCTCTGTGTCTGTATCTATCGCAGTATCTGCTGTAAGATGTCAAATTGTAGCGTTTTCTATTGACGAATCCCCTCATTACGTTGGTATGATAAAACAGATTTTTACTATGCAACAAAGCACTTGTTATTTGTAAAACCAACTTTACTCTGACAGTTAAACATCAGTATGATTAATAAGTCAGCCGGTCCCGGCACTGAACTGCATTTTTTAGATACAGGAAAAGCCAAAAAATAAACTAAACACTAAACTGCAAGCTTTCGAGCAAAAAAAGAAAAAAAAAAACTCTTGATGTGTCCAACAGATTGAAGGGGGAGGGGCGGGCGGTTGGCACAGAATGTGACGTGCTAATTTAAACATTTATTTAACATTCTGACAACCTTGTAAATAAACAATGAAGATGCCGTGAGTTCAGATGAATCTGCGGCACGAGGAAAATTCACGTAGTCTTTATCATAAATCTGTCCGCGGCAAATTGCTGGAGGCGAATATGACACATTAAATCTGTTTTGCCAGCTGTCTGTGAATTTACAGACGTTCGTTTTAAAAATGGTTCATTTCACGCTGCCCATAGATCACGGCGAGTTCTCCTTAAATTTCAAAAGAAATAAAGACTCGAGCGACCGCATATAAACTCTCCCTGAAACCGTTAAAGCGAAATGAAGTCTCAGATAGCCGTGAAGGGTCCCTCTCCCTTTCTGATTCATTTCCGTTTTGGTGGCTAGTGGCTTTGATATCATATCAGGTGTCTCTGGTATCCGAAAATCATTTGGTACATGTTTAACCTTCCTGGTGCCCAGGCAATGTCTAAACTGCACATTTAAATAAATGTAAATTTTAATGTGTTAAATATATGTAGCAGCAACTGCTCTGCTAGTCGAGCTCCATGCTCGATGAAGACTCTTAATGTCTCACTTCATGCTGATCTGAATAGTTAGTTCTTATTTGGCTCTTGCTTTGTTTGGTAGATGTTATGTACCTCCTTCCCCAATACTGCTTATACATATCCAGGCACCACTGGAAGCTCAGTCTAGCTGCATTAGTCGCAGGGGCGTAAATTTGAGTACGGATGATGGAGACGTGTCCCTACTGTGAGTGTTTAGCTGGGCGGAGAGTTTGGGGCTGATTTGACCCCGACCGAACAGTCCCTTGCCCAGATGACTCCTAGGCAGTCATGTTTGTAATGTGCTGTTTGCCTGTATTGTATGTTGCATTAAACCAAAGTATTTGTTACATAAAATAAATTTAAACGTATATACAGTATGCTAATTGAATCAAATGTAAAGTAATTGAATAAATATCAGCGTGAAATTATCTTTATACGTGTTCGCATGCATTATTGCCTGCTGTATGTAGGGAAAGTCATTGGTTTGTTTACCCTGATCATTATACAGGACTGTCCACCAGAGCTATTGGCCAGAATCTACCCTGATGCTTTTATACAAATGGTCGGTCATGTGGTTCAGTTTCGCCCGCGAGCCCAGCTGCTGCGTTTGTGCTGAAAGGGCTTTTCCTTATTCCTGATGTTGCATATGTTTCTGTGTGTGTACATGTGAGAGCGTGTCATACATAAGAGGCTTAGGGTTGGGGGCGGTTTCAGGTCATGCAAGACTTTTATCTTCCATCATTTCTGGTTTCCCTGCTAAAGCGGCATCTCTCGGGTTTATTTGCAGGAGCAGTGTGCGGCTGAGAGGGCTCCGATGTTGTGTCTGTGATTGGAAGGTTGCAGGTTTGAATCCCATGGTTGGCAGAGTGATGCCACCGTTGGGCCCCTGTGCAAGGCCGTTAACCCCCAAAGGGAGTGGCTGACCCAGCTTTCTTAAAAATGTGTGTTGCTTTGCATAAAACCATCTGCCAAGTATATGATAATGTAAATTTAGATGATGCCCTTCCTGCCGTTTCATCCACAGCCTCCCATCCTCTCATCCAGGTTCTGCTTTTCTGTACCCCCTACATCACATGGGTCGATCCTCATGTCGAGACGGCTCTCACACTCGCATTCCTGGCCCAAAGATGGATGGGCCTCCGGTCATGTTCCATCCTCAGTAGTACCTGGTACCTTTTTTTAGAAACTTTGTCACCCAGGTGCATTTTAAGAAGGACACTCTGGCGCGTGTCTCCTGGAGGATGCGTTTCGGGATTTAAAGAAAGCATGGCTGGCTGAAGATCAGGCAAGTGTCCTGCTGCATTAACAAGGGTAAGAAGGACATCCAGAGAAGATACGAGGGACCGGGATATAGCAGGGTACACCCCCAACTGGTAAAAACAGGGGTGGGCGTTTAATAAACACGCTTCCTAAGGAAATATCAGCAGAATGAGCAGTTTTTGTCTTTCTCTCCGATTTCTCCCTTATCAACACTCTGTTGATTCATTCTCTCATGAGCCACACTAATAGCAGACAGTAGACTGCTTATGTTCAGATCTTCAGATACCCAATCTGCTAAATGCTAATTTTTATTTGCCTTTGTCACATTCAGGACAGGCACCAGAAAAAAAGGATGCAAATGTCATTGTGGTGCTAAAATTACTTCCTTCTCACAAAGGCTGTTGTTTGACTAATTTATGTTAGGACAGACACACCTCCTGGTTGCTCCATCACACAAACATTTGATCAAACGCTGAAAACAAGTGATGATCATTCAGCTCGGAGACACTTCCTTCACATATGCGGGTGGGGTGTCAATGACAGAACGCATGATTCTTCATCAATTCTGACATTTATCAATATTCAGGATTTTGAGCCCTGCCTAATGCGCTTTAGCTCTGCTGTTAAGTGACTAACACGACTGATCATCTTCTCTGAATCTTCATTTCCTACCCGAAAGCCCCATTTCGTCTCAGCTTGTCCTATCGATGTCTGTGGGAGTGATTTTTGTGTTTACTGCCACTGATGTTTCATTGCTCCTTATAACCACGTGAACTGAGCACATGCTACTATACATTTGTTTGATTAAAACATTATACCACAGTTCTTACAACATACTGCAGTCTGGCGCCTCACGCAAAAAGTGACTTTGGGACCCCCCCCCCCCCCCGCCATATCTCTTAAATAAGCCAGACATTTATTTAATTTTTAGTGCAGTGACTGTTTGTGGCCCCATGGTTTGAGTGGTGCTATTTAACATCGCTGCAATAGTATAGCCCAGTGCTGACCCTTTATTGGG
>JAABNX020000044.1:14202929-14215950 GCA_015163995.2 Mormyrus lacerda
GGTCAGGTATTTGCGGGTGTTCCTGCACATCCAAAGCGATGCAGGTGAAGGCAGAGCAGGTCAATGGCCGGGTGAGGTAGGTCAGGTATTTGCGGGTGTTCCTGCACATCCAAATGATCCAGATGAGTATGATTCTCCTCCCTTCAGTGGTTCCTTACCTCCGTCTTTATGCTGCTCCAGTTTTCGTATTTTCCTTTCATTAGTATGCAAAGTTTAATTAATGGAATTTAACTTTAATTAATTAACAGAAATAATGATATTTCCGAATGATTAATTTCAGGGGTAAAAAAAGTCCCCATTTACAATTTCACAATTACAGGTGATCAAAAATAGTCCTGAAGTAGCATGTTTTTGGTTAAACGCCATTTAAATGATGTGATTTATTCATATCAATGGATCAGTCAAGGCTAATGAGCCGTTCATCTGGGGCTAAAAAAACATGCTGACCAAGACAGCGAGACCAGAGCTGAGAATGACATCATGAAGTTAGTGAATTATGGTGACATGGACAGAGCAGAGAAGAAATTATTCAACCAAAGGGCCAGTTCAATGCCATTCAAACTTTCACGGCGACAATGCGGGAGGGACTGAATGTGATATCAGAAAACAAAATACTGTATCCTGCGGTATAATGTCTGAAGAGTATGATGGTATTAAAAATGAGACGCTGCCCAGGCCTAGGTCAAGGGGGGCAGGGGGGGCGATTGGGAGCCAGCAGTAAAATTTGCTGACCTTGGCAGGGGGGGTAGGTGGCAGCAAGATTTGTTGATGGGGGGGGGGCATTGTTAGTGGTAATATTTGCCAGACGGTTGGGTACTGTATGTAGCAGCTAAAGGTTTTTTTTTTTTAATTATTATTTTATTTTGATTTCAGCATTTCTATGGTTATTACCCACATTTGGTTTGCTACATATTTCATTACGCACCTATGCATGTTATTCTGAAGGATGTGGAGACGGTCAGAACCTATGCACTGCTGGTGCTGATAGAGGGGTCAGTCAGATGAAGGGAGTGCACGGGCTCGCGGCCTGTAGTTGGAGGAACCGTGGTGTAGATCATACAAATATGAGTCTGGCTGAATTTAACTGGAGGGTGATCAGAGGGTGTTTGTGCTCATTCTGTGGATGGAAAAAGAATTCAGATAAAACTTAAAAAAACAGCAAAAGGATTCCCTGAATCTATCTGAAATAGCATATTATTAAACTGAATATTTATATATGCAGATAGACTGGCATATTGAAATAAAAGGAATTAATAGCTGGCGGTGGTATGTTCTGTTTCGTTACTGTGTCTAAGCCCTATGGAGACAGAGTTAACTGCCTCCGTTTAGCTGTTTGAGTTTTAACCAGATTTTTTTTTTTTTTTTACTGAAACCTTAAGTCTGGGTGTCCTACTATATAAACAGAAATAATAGTTTTAATAAATGAATCAGAAATGAGAGGAGGGAGACAAAACCCAAACAAACAAGAAAAGAATTACAAAATAAACACATTCAACAATTTAGGAAAGTTTTTTATTAAGTTTTGGGTAAAATGTGCAGTGGCGTCCGCTTTAACAGAGAGCTGCGGGTTTGTATACATTATTAATTAGTGCGGTGCAGCGCTGGTCTAGTCAGCTGTGAGTTACAGCATTTTGATCTGGAATCACACACGCTCCTACGTTTCAGGTCTTTCAAAGCCTGTGTGCTGTGGTTTGCATTCATCTCCCAGGACAAACATTTACACGCAGTAATCTGAATGTAACTGAAGCGGAAGATGCTTATTACTCCGTGAGAGTGAGTACAGTTAATATACTGCAGAGCTAATCTCACTCGGCCTGGGGGTTTGCGCATGTCAGCGGCTGTCAGTCAGACGGGGCGCAAAGGATTGTGGGCACACGGCTAGTTCGGCACGCCGGCTGATTAGGCGAAACATGCAGCACCTTAGAGCAAAACCAGCCAATAAATATTTTATCAGACTGGTATCCTCTCATTAGCAAAATAAAAGAAGAGAGGCGCTTTTTCTGATCTCTTATTTGACTTAGATCTCCGTATCTTTCTAAGAGGATAGTGATAAGAATCAAAATGTTTTTATAGGCCCTTTCAGATATATTCAGCTACTGTCAAAAATCGCCTATCTTTGGTGTTCCCCCCTTGTTTTGATTTATTCGAAGTTATTTAAAACGGCAAAATGTAGGGATGTGTCAAATAAGTCGAATAATATTGTACTTTCAACAATAAATCATACGAGGCGCGGGGATCGGTCACCTTCATTAGAAAACAACAAACAAACAAACAAAAACTCTAGAGGCTTATTTAATAATGAAGAAACCGTAAAGATCAAGGACACTCTTCACAATGAGCATGCAGATTTTTATTTCCCCATCTTGCTATAAAGTTCCGTATTGGGTAGGCGATAAACACCCCCCACTCTCTGACTTATATAATCAGATGAATTATTACCCGAAATAAGCACCGAGCGTATTAAAACAGTCACTGCTTATGAGGCAGCCGTCACCTGGGTCCTGCCGGGGATGACAGCGCGGTCCCCGCCGTTAGGACGCTCTAAATGCGCTCTCTTCCCATATCGCTAATAAAGCGCCCCACTCACTGAGCTGAGACATATATACGCATAATTAAAAGTTAAATGGAATAAAAACAAGCGTCATAACAAACAATAAAAGTCGCCTGCTTGCTTCGTGAAGGCTGACCGCCTTCCTTTTTGCATGTCGCGTTTTTTTTTTTCAAGTGTGAAATTGAATTTAAATAATTTATAAGGTATAATGTAAATTACTTATCCAGAGAGGTGTAAATATAGACCGGAAAAGGCTTCATTACAAACACCGGCTTCTACTTGCTGCAGAGTCATTTAACCACCGCCCCGCCCCCGTAAGCTGAAGCGCGCTCCATGGTGATTGATGAGGCCAGATCTGTGATGCATTTACCCGATCTTTTACATCATTAAGCAGAAATGTTGCACTGGTTCCCCAGGAAAAAAAAATCGGAGTCCAGATGAAGGTGGCTTCTCACATGGTAGGGATCTGGATCCGATTGTGTTTCTTATTTGAGAACGGAGCTCCCAGCAGGAAATCTATCATGGATGTCATGCACACCGTTTGAGAATGGAGATCGACTGTCCCCAAGGTGGTAGATGTGAAAGAGCTGATGTGATACAGGGTTACAAAACAGCCGCAATGAAGATGCAATTGAGATAACAATTAGCCAGCGTCAGTCTATTTTAGATTAATGGATCTGCATGCAATTACAGCAAACCTCCGCATACATGCATTATTAAAACATTATTAGATTCACTGGAAATTACATGCATTTTTTTCTCCTCCTTCTAATCACAGCTGTAATTAGTCTTACAGAAAAATAATTTAAATTATACTGACATTTCCTTAACAAATTACAATTGCAATAAGGGTGCAATCCTCAGCTCAGCGTAGTCAGTAATATTATGCACATTCTGGCTTCTCAGAGGCAGAATGGATGGAGAGGAGATACTTTGGTTTGATGGGAACCATCTTAGGTTGATAAGTAGCGCAATCTCACACCGTTCCAGGATTGAGCTGATATTATTATTATTATTATTATTAAATGTAATTACTATCATCATAATCATTATTATAAGATGGCAATTTGATCATCCAGAGGAGCAGGGGATCCTGATCGATGAGAGAGGCTTCTGGGACTGCATCGGGAAGAAAAGGCAGAATGCAGACTAAGAACTTCATGGCGCTCAAGATTGCAGCCAAAATCCTTTGAGAGGTCCAGCTGTTGTACTACTGATGTGGTGACATTCATCCAGACCTGTAAAAATACAGTTTAAAAATCCCTTGAGAGGTCCAGCTGTTGTACTGCTGATGTGGTGACATTCATCCAGAGCTGTAAAAATAAAGTTTAATATTTAGAGTGAGAAGTAAGAGGAGAATGAGACTCAAATTAAACTTAACAATAAAAAAATATGAAATAGAGAATAACAGCTAGAAGCAAAGCAATGCTTTATTCACCATTTGTTCAAATACATAGGTTTTCACATGTCCAATCTTGATGTCTGTGATACATTTTTTGAACATTTTGTATTTAGCAAATGCTTTAATGTAAAATGAGATGTTTTTTTTGGAGAATGCAGGGTCAGACAGTTCCTGGAGCAATCAGAGGTTACGTGCCTCAGCTCAAGAGCCCAGCAGTGACATCACTCTGCTGACCCTGCGGTTTGAACCAGCAACTTTCTGATCAAAGACACAGCCTGCGGAGCCACAGAGCTCCCCCGTGATACATACAGAAGTGAGAGCAAAGCTTGTGGTTCGAGTGTGAGGTCAAGAATTTATCCAGCACCCAGTATGTTAAGAGCCTTACTCCTGGGATTCAAACCAGCAACCTTCTGAACACAGGAACAGAGGCCTAACCTGCTGAGTCACACGCAGCTTCCAAGGAAATGTCAAATGTGGCGTGTCAGGGGTTGGAAAAGATTAAATGACACTGTCCTCTGTCCTCTGTCTTCAGCATTAAATCATCGCATCACTCCTCAGTGCAGGAACAGCAAGCAGCCAGCATCAGGACGATGTCAACAGCCAGCCACGCTGTTTGTAAGATATTTCCGGCAGATGCACTGTTACTCGATGATCAGCAAGGCACGCTTCCCCACAGTAGCGGTGGCAAACTGTGTGCGCGGTTTGAGGGTGGGGGAACAGGGGGTCAGTCTCTGGGGAGACCAGCTCTCATGTTCCCACCTTACAGCTGAGCTGGAACAAATATTTTGGCAGCCCTTTCTGAGAAGCTGCCGCATACTTGAGTACTCCTGACATGGTATAACAGTGAAATAACAGTGAGATCCCAGCCACTGTCTCTATTTATAATATTGATGATAAGGAGAATAATCTTCCCTGATTCCAGCCAGCCAAGATAGGCAAAACTATTGAGACAGCTCTGCGAAGAGCCAGGACTTCATCATCCTTCCAATCCAAGTATTTAACTTTGGAAAACATTGCTTTTTAACGTATCACTAAAGCAGACATTCACTTGCACCACTGCCTTATAATTTAACCTATCAGCAAGTAAAGAGAACTTTGACCTGTTTCAATTTTATTGCGATGCGATTGAGGGTTTGGGTTGGTGTCTGAATTGAGAAATCACAGGCCTTAAAAGGATGCTTGTGGGAATTTCACTTACACAAAAATATTTTTAGGGCAGAATGGAAAATGATTGGCTCAAAGAGGTAACCAATCACATTACAGAGGAGGTGGGTCCAAGCAACTTGGGGAAGTAGGACCAAGACATATGATTATTGAATCCTCCGCTAGTTGCTTGGACCCACCTCCTCTACAATGCGATTGGTTATCTCTCAGAACCAATCACTTTTCTTTCTTTCCTCAGAACAAAACTCCATTAAGCTAAAAGAACAGACAAACAATTGATTAGCTCATTGCTATGTTTATTATATTACACCCGAATGAGCTGTATTATAATTGGTGTTAAACTTTGTGCAAGCTGAAATCTGTCATTGGTACCATAAAAAAGGGAGTCATCCATTACTCACCTAGTGAAAGGTGATAAAACAGACATGCCAACATCACATGATGTCTTCAATGAACTGTTTCAAGTCTTCGATGTGTTTCTTCCAAGCCAATGAGTCAATACACAGATACATGTACTTACTACCATGACAGATTTGTCCTTGAAGTGATTCTTTTCATGTATATTTTCAAAGGTACAACAGCACAGCGTCTCCTGTGACTGGGTACAAATTCACATCCATAAAAAGTACAATAAGAGGGTGGCCCCACTGCCAGCCCTCTACAATATCCCCTCAGTCACCTAAGGACAGCTGTGGTAACTATTTAATCTCGCACTGACTGCTGTCAAAGACACAACCCCTCCACTAGTCCTTGAGGTCGACCAGAAATAGCAAAATTTCCAGTTTATTGTCATTGAAGCAGAGTGTGAATCCTCAGCGCTCAGACGGCGATATGGATCTGAGACCCAACACCAGCACACACTCCCTCAGGAGTTAACTGAAGTCAAACCCAGTCGAGTCACAAAGACCCAGGCAACCTATCATTTACTTTTCCCTCCATCAGTTACATTTTCTGATTTTCCATTTAAAAGAAAAACCCATTCAGCCTCCTACTTACATCCTATAATCCATACTAATTTGATCTAAATGTCACATGAAACCACACATTACATTTATTTAATTTCTTAATTGGGTTTCTTTTACATGAAGCAATTCCCCTTCATAGCTCTACAGCTGGATGTTCTACCAAAGCAATTCAGCAATTAAGCCCTTTCCAGACAGGTACAAACAGCTCATCTCCTAGGACTTTTGTTTGAATCCCATTCAGCCAAGAGTCCTACAAGAACGGGAGGCCAGATGATTCTGTAGAAGGTCACAAGATTCTGTGTGAGGTCACATGATTCTGTAGAAGGTCACATGATTCTGTGTGAGGTCACATGATTCTGAGCCAATCTCCTCGTCTGTAAATTGCTCAAATCCCTGAGCACGTCAACATCTGGATGATATTCATCACTTCATAACACATTAGTAACTTAGTCTCAAAAATATAAATCACTTTTTTTAATAAAACATTTCTCGTAATGGTAAAGTTTCAAGTTTTATTTGTCACATACATAAACATCTTCAGTACTTATGCATAATACATTTCTATTTGCCACTTTATTTCTAGATTGTGCTCCTAGGAAACATACAAAGAAAATAGTGCCCGCAGTCTCCCGGCTCACAACGTCCAACTCATGGACTGTGGCACGTATGAACGAGCTGTCATACAGTCTATCAAATTGAAAATTGTGGTTATATACAATGTTTCATACCAAGAAACACCATGCACACTTCATGATCCTCATGAAAACGTTGTGCGACTTCAGCAATTTGTTGGCTCAAGGTACTTAACAGTACTGTATGTAGTTACTCCAATTATTGCCATATTATTATTATTATCATCATCATTAAATAAATATAAATTTGACTTAAAGATAGACTTGGGGAACAGATCTCGTTTGTAACCTGTGAACTGCCTGTATGAAAAGAAAAAAGATGTGAGATTGAATCAATAAAAAAAAAAAACAACAGAAATCAAATTAAAACAATCAAAAAAGACAAAAAAATTCATCAGTTAACAGTAATTGTATTCTCTGTCGGTAAGACAGTAAGATCAGGAAGACGTATATTAAATGAGGAGTGTCGTGCATTCAGGGATGCAGCTAGAGGTTGATAAAAAATATTATTTATTGTAACAAACGAAAAACATCCTAGATGATGTGGATGATGTATTTGCTCGACGCAGTCCCTTCCTCCACCTTGACGGTGGCAGACACGCAATACGGCCGTGTGACACGTGCTGAACGGGAAGTACAGAGGCATTCAATAGACTCTCTGATGGACAGGCTTGAAGTTGATTTGTTTGAAGAGCGTGTCTCTGGAGATGCAGCCCGATCTACTGTATGCAGAGACATGACCTTGTTCTGCACCTGCGCTCTGTTTCAGCCACAAGGGTGTGTGATTGAATTCCCAAGCTCTCCTCTTAAAAGGGCTGCCCTTTTCCTCATGACAAACACGTTTGATTTTGGATGCAGTGATCAAAGGGTCCTTGGGATCTCAATCTGCCCATGCTTTTTGAAAAATACCAACAAAAGTACTGCAGATGGAAGTACTATTCAGCACCGCCATATGAGATTCCAGCTTATCCAATGCAGGGTCACCCTACTCATTTGCCTACAGTTCCCACAAACCATGAAAGCTGTGCTTACTCGAACCTGCAGCTCAGCCATGTGAATAATAGGTTGGTCATGGTATATCTATTCATACTTCCAAGCCAAAGCCAGCTTAACCGCCTTCACCCCCCCAAAAAAAATTAAAATTCTCCATCAGCGCGGCTGCTTGCAGAAGCCTGGCATTTGGACGGAGGGTGTCGGAAATGGAGTGTGTGGTGGTTCCATTACCTCTCCACGCATCGGTAATGACGCATGATTGAAACCCCTGTCTAGGTGTAGCGTATTGAAATGAAGATGGATCACTTCCTGGATGGCAACTGATTTAGTTCAGCTGTAAGTCCCTTAAGATAATTTTTGTCATAATAGCTTCATACAGTTACTGCCTCCAGCCAAAAAGGTGGGGGGGGTTGGAGGGTAGGGGGGTGGTTAAACTTATGCCATATTTCTTGCGTGGATCAAAACCTATACTGAGTTCCTGTTTTACACGCGACCGACATTTTTAGGAATATTTTCATTTTTAGGTTAGTTTGCAGTTTAGACCCGATCCCTCGGCTGTCTCATTAGATACAGGCAGTCGGGATGGTAGACAGGAGCGAAGGACGTGAGCCCGGTCTGGAAATGGCTTCTTTATTTGGGGAACGGAAAGGGATGAGTCAGACGGAGTAGAGCAAGCAAACAAAAAAAAGAAAAACAAATGGGGGAAGAGCTTTGGGCTTGTACAGCTCCGCAGAGGGAACTAAGGGCTAGGGTAAAAAAAACAGATCGGTTTATATACATCATAAGGAAGGATGGATGGGTGGAGTCTACCTGACTCTCCCTCTTGGCAAGGTCACACCCCCTCCAAACATCTAGGGGGCTGTGTGCAGCTCAGTGGCTTAAGATGCTGTGTCAGTGATCCAAAGGTTGTTGGTTCAAATCCCAGGCTCTGCAGGGTAATGTCAGAATTAAGCCCTCGAGCAAGACCCTTAATTTCAAGAGATTGGCTGACCCTGCTTTCTCATAAATATATGTCACCTTGGGTAAAAGCATCTGCTAAACAAATGCAGTGTAAATGGTCTAAAACAGGTGCACTGTTCAATATTAGAACAACAACAGACAGCTCTGCTAACCCTGCTTCATATATGAAATTCACAATCTGCCTCAAATGGCCTCAGATGCCAAGTGGGATCGTGGGGTAGGAACACGCTGGAATGTTCTAGATACTGTCTGGGAGTGGTACTTATTAGTTATTCAGCATAACAATCTCCCCTGTCAGCAACACTCTGCTGGTGGCGCCATGGCTCAGCAGGAACCTTGATCGCCTCACGCTGCTCTCCTCCCACGTCCGGCACATGTGAATTTCGTTTGTACGGGCCCTCTGATGTATCCTAGTGTGCCCTGTCATTCCTGGGATAGGCTCCAGGTGCTCTACCGCTCTGTGCTGGGTAAGCACCCGCAGAACAGGGATCGCTGCCAGCTGCATCCTCCCAGCTCCGTACGACAGACCATTCCGACTGCCAAAGGTTGGTGCAGCCGCAATGAAAGCGAAACAGACGGCCTCTGAAATTTATCATAAGCTCTTTAAAGTGACAGGACCCTGTTCTCTTTATCTCAGAGGCTGTAATACTCCATTGCAGGCACCGGTAAATAAAATAAAGTGCTACCAGGACAAGATGGCCTCTCCTCACAGCTACTGTAGGAATTTAATTACTTCAGCTGCTTAGAACCACAGGTAGGCCTACTGTCAGTTTTGTGTCGACCCAGGATAAGCGAAGCGCTCGATACTCCCCCACTAGTTAGAGCTTAACCTCAGTAATTACCGCCGCCTGTGTGCATAGCGGTTAGCTATTGAAGAGGATTGCCTGTTCCCTCCCATGTCTTTTTTTCCTCGTTAAGGGACGCCACCGAATTTCCTCAGCAGTAAAGCTCTTTTTCAGAAGAGATTTGGTGATGCCGTTCACATGCACGTTTTTCCAGAAAGTAAATTAATTTGAAAATGGTGCCATTTTAATAATTATCGTGGTGATCTGGTGGACGGGCTGGGGGTCCACTGTGCCGGATTATCTTGCCGGCAGATGGTCCGCGGTTTGGACGCGGCTTCATCGGACTGGCGCGGTTCAGTTTCCTAATTGGCTGCGTTTTACTTTGATTGATGCGGGGAGCGATATGGGGGTGTGGCGATGAAGCGGCTAGCTATAGCGTGTAGCGTCGCCCCTGGGATTAGCATCAGCAACATTGAGCCGGATCACATGGAGACACCGTCGAAAATAATGCGGTACCCTCTTCTGTCTCTGGATGCCGGTGCCAGGCGCTGCCTCCTGAGGTAGACTCACACTTGGACTCTCCGCCATTTTAAAGTCAGGCCTGTATTTTGGGGAGGCACTGTTTGAGTTCCTAAATAACATGACATTGGTTCCTTAGAGTTCTGCCTATATCTTTAGCTTTCTCATATCCCATCATGCCCTCCTTTTTAAAGACACACACACGTATAGAGGTGAGAGTGAAGCTTGGGGTCTGAGTGCAGGGTCGCTGTCTATCCTGCAGCTCTGGGTTTGGGCTTTTGCTCGAGGACAGAGTGGAGATGCGGCTATTTGGCAGAGCAGGGGATTCAAAGAGGCGACCTTCCAGTCACAAGCACAGAGGCTGGACCCCTGAGCCACCAGCTGAATATCTGAAGAAAACTCCCAACATAGATCACTGCTTGGGTTCATTGCTACAACCTCTTTGTACCTTTTTGCACTTGCAGAGGATTTGGAAATGCCATCCTTGTGTCCTTTATCTTCTCACATCTTGGATGTCCTGCTGGTACTGGCCAGGCTAGGGCAGGAGACACTGCCATCCGAGCTCTGCAACCATCATCATCGAAATGGTGTTTTTGTTTGGTGTCCATTGAACAACTAATGAAAATGTCCAGAATCCTTAACCCAGTTCTGAGGAAAATCCCGCATGGCTCCTGATCTCCATGAACTGAAGGTGTCTTTGCTCAAACCTCGCTTTGGTGTTTTTAGATGGCCTGCCATGGGGCGCCTCAGCTGGTAATCACAAGGGTGCCGCTTTATTCCAGAAGGTGTTGCACGCTTAATAGCCCATCTAAATTTCCTCAATAAAAAAAGCCCTTCTGCGCAACGGCAAAGGAAACTAAGAATGACAGCCATGGAAGACCAGCTAACTTTAAAATATATCACGTATGGTGTTCATCTCGAAGCTTCCTACGGAAATGCGGCCCTCCGTGCGCCATACGACTCCTAATGATGCTGTCTCAGTGTCCTGCGCTCACAGGTTTGCAGCTCTATTTGTGTCCTATCAGTCTCGGAAACGCTGTAGTCATTTTTTCCAATTCCTCCTAAAATACATGTTGCTCTCGGCGGTCAATTCGCGGGTCAAGACAAGCTATTTCCATTCTGTCACTCCCTGAGTACTTGCCCCCACCCCCCCACGCCTTTTCCCAACCCCCCCACGCCTTCCTCTCCACCTGGCAAGGCATAAGCATCCAGTTTCAAACAGGTGTCTATGCATGAGAATGCGACTCGAAATACCCCCATTCTCCGGTTGCTATGCTCGTTGCTAGGTGTTGGAATTTTGGGCCCACCGCACTGCTGGAAAACAGAATTAAAGTTAAAGAATTAGAGAGGGATATTAAAGCTGTGAGTATGTGTGTGTGGGGGGGTGGAGCGGGTGGTGCTGAAATTAAACCTCTGGCTCTATCTGGTTTTCAAGAGGCCAGCTGATTTATCCTTAAGCAAACTTGCCCGGGACCTGATAAAATGCTCCTCCAGATGTATTATATGCTTGAGTGATGTCCGAGTGAGTGAACAGCTTCATTGAATGGCTGCCTATTAGGGGTTTATTACCAGGTTTTGCTGGGTGAGCGGAGCGAGGCAAGCGGACGGTCTTGAGGCGCCCTGGCGAATGGGAGTGGCGCTCTCTCTTTGGAGCGATTCCATATGCCCCGCCCCCTAGCCCCACCCCCTCCAACCAAAGCGCTACCTCCTCACTCAGACCCTGGAGATTTTAATTTGTCAAAAATGTTTACCAACATAGCTCCAAGGCTATTACCTCCCTGTCATACGGGAACCGAGAGGTAATGAAAAGTGTGCGGCAGGAGAGGGGGGCCACTTGGGGGGGGTGGGGGCAGGGGTGATGTTCTGGGGGGAGCCTACAATGCTCCATTACTCCACCTTTTGCTTGCAAATCAATTACCCTGAAATGCAAATGGAGGGCACTATTTATTTGTCCATTAGCTATAAATAATTCAAATATTCGTTTGGTAGGAAAAAACAGCATGAGGGAGAGTGTCAGCGGCTAGAACAATGCACAGTTTAAATCTTTCATCAGGGATGTCTGTACCTCATTAGTTAGCACTCTGAAATCAATACCCCACCCCCGCCCTAGCCAAACCTCCACCCCCTCATTCTGGAGTGCCCATCATTGCTTAGCGGAGTACACTAGGGGGCGTTGCTGAGACTATTTTGCTCCACCCTAATTTGGAGCTAATCAGATATGAAGTGGGAAGCGAGCCAGGGATTGGGCAGGGGTGGGGGGCTTCAGATGACAGCAGGACTGAGGACTGGGATACCCCACCCTCCCAAAGGACGCGGCATCTGCTCACTGTCAGAGGGAAGGGAACCAGGAACCGGGCAGCTTTCTACTGAGTGAAGGTTGAAAAGGACCCGTGAAAGAGCTGAGGGTGGCTGGTGCAGTGCTGGATGTGGACATGAGTTGCTGACCCAAAGGTTGGTGGTGCAGGTCTCAGGGCTGATCAAATAGGTGCTTGTTCTGATCCAATGAAGCACCCAGCCGTGAAAACCATCAGTCATCCTGAAGGAACCCGTCAGCTGAGATCTGAGGACGACTGTTGGCACGTTTAATACACAGTGTTATAATAAAGCATAAAACACAAATTATTTATCTGCAGTGCATTTGTTTTCTGTGACCATTTTGAACTCTTAAGAATAAATTTGTATGTAAATGTAAGAAAAGGGTCTAATCATAGAGCTGATTTATTGTGGGTACATGATGCAAAACAAACATGCATGCAGCACTATATTCAACAGATTAACAAACGTCAAATCAGTAAATAAAAATATACATATCTACCCACATGCTAATAATAGCCTATGTCTGAAGTAGTAGCCCAGCTACAATCCAACATGCTAAAAGTCTATGCCTGATGTTTTAGAGCTACCACAATCCAGCATGCTAACAGGCTATCAATGACACGTAGCCCAGCTACAATCCAACATGCTAGCAGTCTGTGCCTGATGTTTTAGAGCTACCACAATCCAGCATGCTAACAGGCTATCAATGACACGTAGCCCAGCTACAATCCAAC
>JAABNX020000044.1:14251354-14267421 GCA_015163995.2 Mormyrus lacerda
ATTTACAGTGTTCACTCTCTCAGTTTGCTACTGTAGTTTGTTAACAACCTTCGCATAAACCCAAATATTTGCTTTGATGCTCAAAAAAGGAGCATATGCAATACTCTACAGTTTCAGAATATAACATGCGACAAAGATCACACATTCCTGTACGGTCCTGCTCTCTTCTAATGGCCATTAGAATCCTACTTTTAGCCTTTGTGATACTTGTATGTGAAAATGCTTAATATTAAACAGAATCATGGGCGTTGTTTGTCTGATCATTCGGAGCTGTAACCCCGAGTATTTCAGTCCCGATGCCAATCTTCCTTCAAAAAAAACAAATCAAACCCCAGGTAAACTTTACTTAGCCCCTGTTTTTGTCAATAACTAGAAACGCCTCTGAACAGAGTGACATTCACACATGGACAGACCAATAGCTGAAGCAGATAAACATGGAGCATATTTAATCACTAACTATCAAATCACGCATCACTATAAGTAGATAAAGATGTTTTCTTGTATTAAAATGTGATTAAGTATTACGTTACGCGACGCGAGTACATGAAAACGATGCTTTAATGGCCCTGACTGGCGGATCTGTTCCGCTTTCGGCTTTGTTGATGATACCCAGTGCGCCTTCTGGGAAAAACGCAGCTTCATCAGCTGAAGCATTTAGTGCCCAGACGGCAGGGAATGGAAGCAGGCAGCTGTGTCTGAGGATCCTGGGAGCGGCGTTTGGCGTGTACGGCTTTCCAGCCGGTGGGGGCAGGGCTCTCTGTCACATACCTGCGTTTGTGTGTTGAGCATCACATCACATAGGGGGACATGGGACTGGGGTGGGGCAGGAAATCTAAATGTGACACAAGTATGTCACACACATGAGCTGCACTGACACCTCCCCCCTCCTCCAAAAGGAAATTAAAGTAAAGCTTTATTTGCCATTTGCACAAGTATAAGTACAGGTACACTGGAATGTGTTTGTTTTCACGTATCCCATCATGCTTTGCTTTTTAACACACAGATATGCATTCAGAGGTGAGAGAGAAGCTTGGGGACTGAGTGCATTTTCACCCGTCCATCCACCCAGTGCTTCTAGCGTATTATTTGTTTATTTATTTTTGGGAGGGGGTGGGGGTGGTGGAGGAAGAGTTAATGGCCTGGTTTATTGTCACAAACACAACATGACTAGAGACGTGACGATTCTGCCAAGGACGGGATTCGAAGAGCCAGCAGCCTTCGGGACCTGACCCACTGACCCACAGCCCGGGATGCATCCTAACACACAGCGCTACTGATAGACAGAGCAGTCGACCCTCCAGCATCCGCTGACTGGGGACTCTTCGGCCTGCCTGGAGCTGATGAGATGCAAGGTGTTTCCTCAGACCTGATTGCAGCCCCTCATGGAACGAGACATGGGGCAGATCCTCCCTGCTCTCCCAGGATCTATTCAGCTCCCTGTCTGGTTTATGCGCCATCCATCCATATTAACAGGCTGAATGTAATGTGAATATATTCAAATATATAAATATATATATATAATAGTGTCAGAGGAAGGTGCCAGGTGAATACTTCCTGCCTCATTTTCCCACTTGGCAAGTACAGATTTTCACAGGTCCTGTTCTGCTGGGTAACCTTAAAGTCGTCGTAGCCATTCAGCTGTGTCACCGTCATCGAGATGTTATTTTTGGAAGGCACACTCCTGTCAGCGTCAGTGTCCGTGATCCGTGACACTTTGGTGAAAAGTCTGGATCCTACGCCGAGAGCAGTTGTCTGGAAATGAGAGCGAGGGTTATGGCGAGTGGTGCTATGCTCTCGACGACGGCCGGGAGAAAATAGCAACAAACACGTGCGTACGTTTAGCCGCTGAGCTGACGGTCTCCTACCAGCCGCTTCTACAGCTGGATATTTCAGCACATCGGCTCAGGGATCAGCACCTTGCTGAAGGCTATTCAGACCGCATTTACCCCCCCAGGGATTAGAACTGGCAACCTTCAGGCGCTGGAAAACTGGCGAAGTCACAAGCGTGTAAGTCATAGCTAATAATTATCG
The DNA here is from genome assembly GCA_015163995.2 of Mormyrus lacerda. NCBI lineage: Eukaryota > Metazoa > Chordata > Actinopteri > Osteoglossiformes > Mormyridae > Mormyrus > Mormyrus lacerda. The sequence goes on from JAABNX020000044.1 coordinate 14,253,386, forward strand.
TTGTATTAACAGTGCGCAGCTGGACGCAGGGAGGAATCGCATCAGGGTTGGTGGGAAGTATGAAGTAATTTTGCTTCTGTTCCGGGGCTTCGAATCACCGTAAAACCCCCTGTGTCCCTCACTAATGGGACTAACAACAGACACCTCCTTCTGCGCTTCTGGTTTTTTTCCCTCTGGCCCGGAGGCCTGAGCCTCCTCTCCTCCTCCGCATCTCGCACTCCTCCCTCTCCCGATTTTCCGGCTCTTTGCACCATCACGGGACTGCACACCTAATGGTTATTGCTTAAGCAACTCGCCCCTCGGGATTCAAAGAGGAGCTGCCAGAGGAGGAAACAGCGACTGAATCGGAGCCATCTGGGATCGCTGGCTTGCTGGATTTTTCATTTATGTTTTAATCTTTAAGCTAATTAAAAGCTTTGAGCCCAAAGGTGAGCACAGTATATACAGCGCTGTGTCTTTCACGCCAATGCCCACGGCTACTCTGTGAGAGATTCCTGACACGAGGCCGCAGTGTAATTCTGCACATATTTTCTCCCTAGACAAGGTTTTTTTGGTTTTATTCTTTCTCTGGCTGAACTCCACGGATGTCAGCCTGGCTATTAATAAAACAGCGTGGAGAGACACTCGATTCACGATCATTTAGCTGCAATCCTGTCCCTCCACATCTACCTGAGTGACTGATATTCGTTTTCGCTTATTTTCTTTGCCTGATATGCCCCAGTTTACTCCAAAAGACAGATGTCTCCCAAAAACGTCGCCATAGACGGATGGTTATATTTGCACAGGAAAAGCAATCTTCTTCCGTTACAGCGATGTGGTTTGACGTGCTGTGACTTTTACATATTCATTGCAACCTGAAAAAGGTGAAGATTTTTTTTTTTTTTTTCAAGTGCTGGTGATAACCAGCAGCATTTCCACCTACCCACTTAAGGCTGCCGTAAATTCCTTTTCTAAACCAGCTGGCTTTTCGACAGATGCATGGTTGATAAGTCACAGCCTAAATCGCCTGGATCGGGTCCAGAAGGTCGCTCTTCTGTGTCAGCATCCTATTCCAGAAACGGCCATAAATAAAACAGTGATGCTGAATTATGTGCTCTGGGAACATAATTCGTTTGCCTGGAGTGTCGAGTCGTGCTGCTTTTTTGAGATGTTCTACAGATGAGTACTACATAACCATGGTGTGCTGGCTCAAATATTTAGCAATTACTTCAAATGAGCTAATTAAGGAGCGCATCGCTCGCAGAGACAGCTGCGGCGCTCGGCGCTATGTGTGCCGCGCCGTGACTCAATGAGGATGCTGCTTCTCACAGACATCGTCCGGGTGGCTGCCTTACAGCCGTGTGCAGTTTTCTGCTGAGCGGAATCTCAGCCACTGTTTTGTGTGAGTTTGTTTTTTAACAGGAACACTGGAGAGGGTCAGTCCCTGCTGGTGGTTGTCATGACAGTTTGAGGTGGGTGATGGGTGGATGGGGGCGGAGATCGGAAGGCTGGCTTCGCCCCCCCCCAGGGAAACAGTAGGTGGATCTGTGGGTGAAGTGGATGGTCTGGTCATCCAGACACTTGGAAATATCCTCCTTCTGGTGAAGGACACCACATGTGCATCCTGGTCCAGCGCCTCCTGTAGCCAGCTGTAGATTGTTCAGGCACAGCCGGGGGCGGCTCTGAGAATGTAGTAAACTAATTCCGGGGGGGGATTTGCGACAACAATGAGATTATCTCCCCACCAGCATCCTCCCATGCAGCCCAGCTCAGAAAAATCTATCCCAGCGCCTTTAAATATTTATGCTCAGCCCTAAAATATTGATACAGTGTTTGTAACATAAGAGGGTATTAAAGGGGAAAACTCGAGACTTACTTTCCCGACAGCGTGACACGCAATAATATTAGACAGGAGAATCACGTCCTCCCCCTTTTCTCTTCCTCGTTTTGAGGTCATTTTTCCTTCCATCTTGGGAGAAGAGTCTTGTGGAAAGAAGGACACGCGATCACTCTGCTGATCTGGCAGAGAAGCGCGTGGCGTAAAAATGCCTGACGTGCTGCTGCTGGCATCTGTGAAGGTGCAGGGAGGCAGAGCAGAGGATAATCTGCAGCTGTACGCAGCTGTACAGTGTCTCCTAATAACGCAGTGACTCACTGTACAGATTTTATTCTCATATTGACTTTATAAGCTCACTGTATGAGCACACATCCCAAAGCTCTTTGTTCCCTGCATATGGCTACACTAGCTTTATTTATATATTTACGTGTTTATTTATACTTTGCACATTTTGTTCATATTTCCATCTCTTATTCTTTTTCTATTCATTGTTTTTTTGTATATTTGCCTTGATTGTATGTTTAATCGTACACTTTATGCCACCACCTGTGTCTAAACAAATTCCTTGTACCCTTTGTGCTTGGCAGAAATAAAAGGATTCTGATTGTAATTCAGATTCAGATTCCAGTTCTGATTCTGGTTTAGCCTTGATCCGCTTTATTCTGCAATGGATTGATGCGCAGCGTAGCGTGTGTGTAATCTCAATCACGTGGCTCCACGCGAGGCATGTGCATGTCAGAGTGTCATGGAGTGCCGTTCGTGCCACGGGACACGTTACCTGGCCTCACATCGATTTTTCGGTGCGGTGCGACGGGGGAAAAAGGTCACTGAGCTTTAACGTATTCGGTATTAACTGAGCTGCTTGACCCGCATCACTCTACGTCGGTTCAGCAGATGCAGGGGATCGGGAACAAAGCAAAATAAGCGAATGCTCCTATCGATCCCTTACCTCTGCTGCTCTGCAGATAATGCCGGCTCAAGCTTCTTTCAGATTTCTCTGTTTAATTGGTGTCCCTGTTCCGGCACCTTCATTCCCCATAAAAAGTGTCTCACATTGATTTTTGCCTCACCCTAACCCTCCTGCCACTCCCATGGATCCTCTTATGAAATCTAAACGCATGTATGTATTCTGAGCTGGGGGACGGGGAAGAAGTGGATGCTGCACTGGAGGGTGACGTCATGCGCATTCAGTCACCTGTGTGGTTTTAAAGTTGATATAAGATGGGGATTTGTTTTGTCTTTCAGTCTCAAGAAGATCCAGCACCAGCGCTGGACCCCACAGCCACCTCTAGGCCTCCCAGTGTCCTGATACCCAAAACGTGCCACATTGTGAAGTCCTTTGTTTCTTCCTCCGATCCCTAGGTCGCATGGTTCTGTTCAGGTCATGTGGTACTGTCTATAACAAGTATTACAAAAAATTTCAGAAGGTGTCTTTATGCAAAACGACATGCATGGCAAAATGATGGATGATTCACATAGCGGCTTACAAAAAGCAATGCACTTCATCAAAACTGAACAAAAAAAAACAAACAAGAAACAAAAAGAACTATGAAGGGTCTGAATATGGCAGGGAGAAAACATGAACTAAAGCAAGGATCAACACAGGAACAAACACAATAAACAAGTAAGGAACAGAATAAAGGCAGACACTTAAATGCATGAGGCAAGGGACAGGCAAGGGACAGACAAGGGACAGGCAAGGGACAGACAAGGGACAGACAAGGGACAGGCAAGGGACAGGCAAGGGACAGACAAGGGACAGGCGTGGGCCGTAACCAGTAAACCAAACAATGACGACTAGAGAAACGTGACACAGATGAGGGTAATTACCAACACTACAGATTCAAGCACTAGAAGATACTGGAAACACAGGTAAACAAAACATAATAACGAAACTAGATGCAGGCAGGGTAAACTAGAGCCATCCATCCATCAGCTTGTATTTGCGACCTCGTTCTTTCGGTCACCACCCACAGCTCGTGACCATAGGTGAGGGTAGGAATGTAGATCGACTGGTAATCAAGAGCTTTGCCTTTTGGCTCAGCTCCTTCTTCACCACGACAGACCGATGCAGCGCCCGCATCACTGCTGACGCCGCACCCATCCGCCTGTCGATCTCCCGCTCCATCCTTCCCTCACTCTTGAACAAGACCCAGAGATACTTAAACTCCTCCACTTAGGGAAGGACCCCCTCCCCGACCCGGAGAGAGCACTCCACCCTTTTCCGGCTGAGGACCATGGTCTCAGATTTGGAGGTGCTGATTTTCATCCCAGCCGCTTCACACTCGGCTGCGAACTGTTCCAGTGAGAGCTGAACGTCACGGTCTGATGAGGCCAACAGAACCACATCATCTGCAAAAGGCAGAGACCTAATCCTGAGGTCACCAAACCGGACACCCTCAACGCCCTGGCTGCGCCTAGAAATTCTGTCCATAAAAGCTATGAACAGAATCTGTGACAAAGGGTAAACAATAACCAAAGACACAAAAACAAAGACCTAAACTGAAATACAAGAACAATTGACCAAGGTGACAAAGCTCAAAATGACTCAAGCCTATGACAGTGGGGGAGCTCAGTTCTCAGCCCACAGGGGAGCAGGGGAAGACACTCGGACCTGTGAACCATGTAAATCTAGGGGAGCACAAACTGGGATGGCTAGCAACACCAAGTGGACAAACAGGGAAACAGACGCTGCAGGGATGGATCCTGACACAGTTATCATGTCCCAGTGGATTATAGGAAGGACAGGCACTAATAGACTAAGGGTAAAGACCAGGGAGGCTCTCTGATCTCAACGGGTGAACATCTACAAGGGACAGTGTAAAAATGTGGGGCACAGATATTTCATGGGAGCCACACGCAGGGGCCCTAGGCTGACATCAGCACAGACACTCAGGAGCTGCAGATATAACTAACCGTTCCAGTTCTCCCAAGGTGGGGCATTAATCTGGCACTGACCTTACGCACCCCCCTCACTGTTAGGTAAAGAACAATCTGACATGCACGGTGATCAATCACGGATGAACTCTTTCATCACATAAAACAGATGTCTGACCTACAGGACACTCTCAGTCAGAGGCTAATCCCAAATTAGCGCTCCCTGCTGACTGATCGGGCACAGAAGCCCCAGAACCTGAGGAAAGAAGCGCTCTCCTCCCCGTCACACTCCGAAAAGCACGCTCTACATTCAGAACATGTATAAACAGCCTGTCTCTGACTTCCAGAATTCCTGTTCTGCTCCCATAAATGTGAGAAAAAGAACCTTCTATTTATTCATTAGTGTCACACGATTCCTTAATTACAGAACAGAGTGTGAAAGGACAATATAATCATATCCAGGCACCCAGCACGTTACATAATGGAAGGAAATTCCAAGACAAAGTAATTCCACTTTCCTGGCAATGTCTGCTGCACCTCCCCTTTAAGACGGTGCTTTATATTTATGGTGCGATTCAGGTAAGACGGACGAGTCTCGTAAAGGAAGACGATCAAACATATATTTCTCAAAAACCTCCCTGAAATGATGGTTTTCCTCTGCGCCCCTCCAGGTCCACGTCTTGCCGATCTGCTGAGTTTGGGCATTTTCCATAGTTATGCACTAGATTTATATTCTCCCGTCTGCGTTCCTGCATAATTCATATCTGTGTTTTGATGTTTTTCGCGAGTCACTCCGAATGCGGGTGACGGCTAAATGACATTTACATATAAATCAGCAGATAATCCACGTCGTCCTTCATGTCAGAGGTTTTAATCGGACTTGGACTCGCATCTCAACGGAACCACGCCGCGATTCCCCGGGACACGCCTCGGAAACCTTGAGCACAGTGGTGGGATGACGGATCACCCTGCTCCTTAAAAATCACAAAGCCGTCCCGAGATACATTTTCTTCATTTTCACCATAAAGTAACCCCTAAGAACTGTCCCTTTTCCACACAAGGCTATATTAACAATCTTGCAGCTTAGCTGACATGAAACAAAAATAATATTTTAGTGTTTTTGAATGTTCCGCTTTTTGCTCTCTCTTCTCACTCAATGGGAAGTTTAACAATAAGCCTTTTTTTGGGAATGAATGGGTTTAGTTTATATTACAGCATATCTATGCCACTCATGATGGTGATAACAATAATTGGCTCCTCCAATCAACACCGGCAGCCGCACCCAGTCACCCGCCACTTCAGATACTGAGCACAACTATAACACATCTGTCTATTAACATCTATTAACCCAAAGCAGACCTTCTCTGACTGGGATCTCCTTCGCTGGTCTTCAGATTGCTCACTGCTGAATTTCGGGCTCAGTGACACTTCTGATTGACTTCTGCTGGTTTCTAAACTCTAACCCGTTTCCTTGCCTCTTTTCCCTGAAGGTGGCCAGAGCTGACCTCGTGCTTTGACCCCGATTCCTGGCTTACATTCTGGGTCATGCATCATTAAACCTGCTTGCTCTGCACATGGGTCTTGGACCTAATTCTTTATTGACTCACTGAATGGACAAGGATCACGTAAGACTCGTCAGAAGTGCAAACAAACATCTTTTGTTCAGATCTCCTGGTAGAAGACTGGCAGAAAATGGCAAACCTGGAGATCTGGCCAGGTCTGACGGCTGGAGAAGTTTACAACATCAGATTATATCTCTGGATAAAAATGTGGCCTTGAACTCAACCTAAAATGGCCGTTAATGGGAATCCAGAGAGAGAGGGAACAAAATCTTTAGAAAAGAATTTAGTTGCTTTTTATATTGGAAAACTAGCGAGCACATGGAGTCAAGAGTATATTTGACACGTCAGCATGTTTTGATTTTTGCCAGTACATTCTGCACCGGTTGAGGGTGGCTTTAAATAGCTAAATAGGACAGCAATAACAGAAGTAAAGAATATCAGGGCTGGCTCTTTTTGACAATATAATCTTTTTGCACTTTTATTCAACTACTGTAGGAAGGTCAACAGAGATCAGATACACGTTTGTCGCGATGACCTCGATTCAGGCAACTTACAGTAAAGTGAGGGCATGACTTCTGGATGATGAAAGGTCATCAAAGTACCTGGAGGAAAATCCATAAAGATGCCGTGGAACATGGAGAACTTATATGGCTGGAGATGGAGATGATGCTATACCAACAATGCTCAGGTTGTCGATCAAAGCTGCAGCAGCAGATTGTTCATATTTCCAGTCTGGAGGTAAATAAAGGATTCTATTATATTCTAATGGAAGTCAACTGTCACATCAAAGTATCATATAGGAGCATAAGTACTGTCACAGTGTCTCATATCCCAGAATTCATGTCTGCTCGAATGAGGGCCCAGAAACTTTTCTGTCTCTGCTGAAAAAGTGGTAAGATTCTCTGTCTATTGTCCTTGACATGGGCTTTCAATTTAGATTTCCAAGATATTTTTCTTGGTTTGACAGACGCATAAACCGGTAATGGCAGCTGTAATTGAATCTGTTCTTACTAAGAGGCAGCATATAGAAGGAGATGAGAGATGGTCTCAGCGTGATGTCCTGTGGCATTACATACTTGACCACTGTGTTATCGCAGGACTCATCCTTTAATAAATCAATTTCACTCTGACAGGTGAGATTTTGTCATCTCTCGGAAGATACAGTTTGTTGTAATAGGAACATTCTAGATTGTCCCCGCTATGTGCGAGATATGTCATTCCACCCCCCCCGGTGTGAGGTCAATGTTCATCACCTTTGCCCCCCCCCCAACATATAAAGTGAGAATCCATTTTCAGCATCGAGGTTAGTGGCTGATCCAGGGTGGGAACATGAAGCCGCATCTCCTGACCTGCCAAAGAGCCACAACCCAAAGTGACGTTATGAACTTGCTGCCGTGTAAATCAGTGAGCCGTGCTGCCTGGGGGAGAGATCAGAGGCACATTGACGGGGACCACACGGCCTATTCAGAAAGATGCGTACAAGTGTCAATGGGTCCCTGGGGGGTTTTTCCATCAATCCCATTGGAAGTATTACTTCTTTTACATGCGAGGCCAAGCCATGTCAGAATACACCCAGGAAAAGGTGAGAGGTTTAGTGTGGCAGCAAGAGGCTGTTTCCAACCAAGCGTCTCATTTGGTACTTGGTGAAGCATCAATTAAGGATGCAATCAATAAGGAGACATACAAGGGAAGATGTCGAGGCCCAGGATGTCATGCATTCACATCTTATTTATATAACAGATGTCTTTATCCAAAGCAAAGGGTCAGCCTGCCCCTGGGGTTGAGGACCTTTCCCAAGGGCCTGATTCTGGGATTTGAACCAGTGACCTTCTAATCACAGGCACAGCAGCTGAATCCTCATTGAGACGTGCACCATAAGAATACCAAGAAAAGCATCAACTAGCTTATTTACGCAGTAAGACTTTCAGATTCTGTGATGACAGTTTTAATTGCTGGAATTAATTACTCCCAAAAGCCATGGCGGTCCGACATGAACCCAAAAAAACTTTGTTCCTCCTTTAAGAACTAAAGAGGAACATAGTTCACTGCATGAAGGCATCGCGAGGGCTGCATGTTCAGGGTGATTAGCAGAGGAGAACAGGAAGAGCTACAGGAAGACAATAACACTAATTTAATACTGGAAATCATATTTGAAAGAACCTTTTGTATTTTTCATCCTCAAAATACTCAGCAAAGGAAGGTTTTAACCTTCCAGTCAGGCACAAGGCACCGGGGGACTCATTTCTGCATATGAAAACCCAATCATGAAGCATCGCAGCACCTGAGAGAAAAATAAGAGTTTTCTAGTTTCCTACAGACGTTCGGCTGGCCACCGTTATTCTGGGGGACTTTCTGGGCTGATAAGCAGAGCAGTAATTCATTTCTGTGGCACGCTCACCATACGTATGATTTCTGTCAGGACCCACGGGTTCAGAGACATTAATAAAGTGCTTACGGAAAATGAATCCGCTGCAGCTTTTCCGCTGCTCCTTCCTTCAAGCATCCCGCTGCTCGTAGTGCCCCCCCCCCCTTCCATCTTCTGCCTTTTCTGTCCTCTTTTAACCACCTTTTCCTAGGGTGTGTATTTTGACATAATAGCCATAAACAGGATGTAAAGTAAGTGCACCTTGTGCAATTAGTTAAACTAATGAAGATATCAATCCATCCTCCATTTAATTAGTTTATCCGTGGTTTTGTCCAAAGAGACTTACGGCAATTTCTGTGCCTACGACCTTTGTGTTGTTTGCACAATGCTCTACTTGTTGAGCTACGGGGAGAATCAATCCATCCATCTATCGCAGGAGGCACAGGGCATGAGGAGGAGGAGGAGACCCTCAGTGGGATTTTAGGCCACCAAAAGGCACATAGTATAGATACCCTGTATATAGACTTTGTCTAAACCACATCTTTGAACTCCAGGGGGAAACCAGAATTCCTGGGGGGGAGCCAGCACAACATGCAAGCGTCACAAATCGAGTCGAGGGGGAAGGGGGGGGGGGGGATATAAGCCCAGAAACCCCAGTGGGGTGGGGAGTTGGTACTGCCAATCAAAGAGGCTTGCCTGCCAACCAATGAGAAGTGGTGGTGTTTCCCACCACTCAAACTACATATCTGTAGGGGCCCCCTACAGGCCTTGAACAGTCACTACACTAAATATTACATAAATTCTTTATTTAAGAGATGGTGAAGCACTAGCTATTTATTTAGTCTCAAACATCTGAAGGGGGCCCCAGAAACAACGTCCCCTGGCAAAAAGGATATCAACAATGAAAAACCCAAGCAGTGGGGTATGTAACCTGGTTCCCTCCCAGAAGCTGTTCTTGCTCACGCCTCGAGCTCCCACAAGCTTGCCGTCGGGCCGCTCCGTCTCCAAAGTAGGCCGGCCATCAGAAGGTGTGAGAAGACGACGTGTGAACGTGCGAGAGAGGGAGGGGTCCCTTTGAAATCGCTAACGGACGGCCAGGGCGTGCGGCCACCGGCAGAAGCCGATCCCAGCTCCCCTGTACTCAGCGGCCAGGCTGCTAGTCATTCATCATGTCTCTGGGTAACGTGACCCGCTCTCCGCCATGGGACCGCATTCCTGGCGGCGGATAAAGCTACGGCTCCTGTGCTCACCCTTCACAGCAACCCCCCCGCCCCCCAGCGGCACATCTCCTGCAGCGAAGGATAGAAAGGACTCGGGGGACAAAAAAAAAACAAAAAATCGTCCCTTTAATTAAAGACAGTGTGACAGTAATGCCTCGTGCTCGCTTGGCCTGGCCGCGCAGGGACGCACACTCCGCAAGCGGAGCCTACCAGAACTGTAAACAAACGGCATGCTTTCGAATCAGGCCTGGAGCGGCTTTTTGTGTTTATACGACCTCAGACGCCCGTCCTCCGCGCACAAGTTGCTCTGGGTGACCTGGCAGGGAGACACGGAGCGTGATGCTGCAGACGGGCATCGTGTGGACTGGGGCACAAGCTCACAGATCTTTAGTAAGATGTCATTTATCTGAAATCACTTCTGTTTCCAGTTTATAAGTGGAGGAAAATGTGAAAATCCAACATAGCTTAATTCTTTTCAGAAAAACAACTTTAATAATGAATGTCATTGTCATTAGTTCAGTGCTTCCTGACTTTGCGGTTTTAATTTCAGGACCAGCAGGAGATAAACACAACTCACTTCATGGCTGCCTTAAGAGGAAGATCAGCTGGTAGGACACACATACTGTACAACTTCCCGTTTTACGTCTCCCTGGTCCCTGTTCATTGAAACAGCAAGGGCCACGGGAATGATTAAAACAAACACCATGCTTGTTTAAACAAAAGAGGGCATTTAGCCAGGTGTATTACATTCCCTCTTAAGGAGTTCCTCATCAGGGATTGTGAACCCACAACCTCCTGCTAACACTGTTGTCTGCCGAGTTACTACGCCGCTATCTGTCTGCACTGCCCCGCCCCCATTCTCACACCCGGCGGCGGCACACCCACCCCATGTCCATCACTTACAGCAAAAGACGTTGGCATTTTTCTCCTCATGCATAATTCAGGAAGCACACCTGTTTATTGTGTTCCTCCGGCTTGTATTTGGCGGGCTATGATTATTCATTACAACAGCCTCCCGTCCGCCACGACAGCGCTTATTATGATAAAGTACCGGGGCGGCCAGCCTCTGCAATCCGCAACCCCGTCCGGCGGCGTCGCTCCGCAACTATCCGCATTAGAGGGATTCCGTCGTGACTTTAACACGGCTTACGGATAATTTCATTCAAGGACTAATATATGCATAGGACCTCCCACCCTCACCACATCTTAATCTCATTAAGCACAATCCGGCAGAGGGAATTAAAAAAAAAAAAACTCCATTTGCTCGAAAACCAAACACAAGCGGCCACGTGCGTTTGGAAAATAAATAAATCGATCAGCAAATAAATTAGAAGTTTATTCAAGGTAGATGGCGCAGCGCAAATAATTCGCGAAGTAATAAATGAACGCCAGATTATACAGTGTCATCTGTTCTTTAATATAAATAATAGTGCTGGGTGTATATTGTGAAATCGATTCAAAAAACAAATGTCAGGCTTTTAACTCCATTTTTAGCGAAGTGAGCTATAAAGTGTGATCTATAGGCTGTACTTAATTAGCCGTGATAAATTGTAGCTCTCTGACAGAAAATGCAATGAAACACAGAAAATCTGCGTTCAAAGTAGACAATATAAATTAATCGACACGCCCGCTCCCATTCTACGTAACGGCTAAAATGTTTAACAGTTAATTCAGCTGAATCCCTCACTTGAAAGGATTTTAAGCTAACTGCATACACTATTCCGGTTAAAATCAACTAACAGAAAGCTATTCTATATTGTTATTTTTGATTGAATACAACTTATTAAGTCTTTCGTAAATATATTCAGCTTCGTTGACAATATTGTCCCAAAGCAGGATTAGCAGATGGAAGATGGATGGATGGATGGATGGCTATATTGTTTTATTTACAGCAAGATAAAAATAAAAAGCTTTTATGTGATTCACAAATACTATGTAAAGTTTTCTGAGAACTACATTTTCAAACCCTGGGTATATATCTGAACAATAGAATATATTGCAGCTTTTGTTTTTTCTGATTGTGAAATCAACCAATCAGCACTCTTCCTTATTTCCCTGAGCTATTGAGAGTTTTCCTTCAGTGTTGAGCTTCAGTTTTATATTTTTAATGAGAAACTGTGAAAGAGTAACAGCTGACATGGTTCAGGAGTCAGACTCGATATCTAACCTCCCTCCCCCTCACTTGCAGCGGTTAACTGCAATGACTCCAGTAATTATGGACGTGACACATGTGTAGACATTATTTTTACTTAATAGGCTACACATACTGATTCTTGTATCCAAAGCAACTTACAAATGAAAGAGTGGGGTCAGCCAGTCCCTGGAGCAATTAGGGTTAAGGGCCTTGCTTAAGGGTCTAAGCAGTGACTTCACTCTGCTGATCCTGGGAATTGAACCTACAAGCTTCTCAGGGCAGAATCCTAACCCACAGAGCCACACACTGCAATTACTGCTAAGTGCTTATAGGTTAGGACCTTTAACCGGATGCTGGGTTTAAGGAAAACTCAGCCTGGCGTTCTGTCCTGGGTGCATCCTGCCTCTTACCACGTACCTCACATGTTTCCTGTGACGGCCTGCTTTCCTCCCCTGATTGGCTGAGTTAATTATGACAGCTAGACAAGTCAACACTCAATGCCACTCATTTACAGACAAAATGAATCTTAATAGTGCTCATTAATTTCTTGTAAGTATATTTAGCAGACAGCTTTATCCAACGCGATGTTGTTTTTCTTTGAGAGAGCAGGATCAGTGAAATCAGGCTGCTGACCTCAGGATTTGAGCCAGCGACCTCCTGATCACAAGCACCGCATCCTAATCTGCTGAGTCACACACGACCCCAAAACACCACCATTATGATTAATGGAGTAGCCCCTAGTACACGTTCACTACTCACTAGAGCATCGCTGATGCCTGCTCTGACCTTTCGTCATGGTTACAGCATGCCACGGGTCCCTAGGCCGAGGATGCGGTGGCAGGCTGATCCAGTGACGGCGTACCCAATGAGCATCGAGGAACGATGAAGCTGGCTGCTTCTCTGACTTCCTGTCCTGGTGCTGGCGACCCTCCCAGATGGCCTGTCAGCTTCAGAGCAGCTGAGCGGCGTCATCTGCTACTGCACTCCACACTGCTTCTCCGGTTCACTGCTTCTCTGGAGGGACACTGCTGCCCAGATGTGTACCAGCTCTGAAGATATAATACTCCGACGACTAGATCCACACCATATAAACCATATAAATACTCAGCATACAAAAATCAAGCTAAATGGATCTGAAAGCTTCAAAATGGAAAACGGAAATTAAAGCCTAGATGTTTTTCTGCTGCTGTTTTGGGTTAAACCACTTTGATGGAAGGATTTCATTCATTCGCAAATAAAACTGTCCCAGTTTAATACAATAGCCGGATCAAACCAGTCCTTTCCAGGGAAAACTCACTACTTATGTCTTAATAAATCTAAGATCACAATGGCAGCGTTTAAATTGCCTTCGCAGAGTAACAAAACCCCAAGGGCACAGTGAAAAGCGTCACAATCATCTAATTCAGTGTGATGTGCCTTTCAAAACACAGCTTTTCTCGTTAAATGCTAAACATATACTTTTAATTACAGAGTTTTTTAGTATCTGTGATGACAAAATTGTAAAGGCAAAAAAAGCTAAATGTCTACTATAAGAGGACAGATTGATATATTTTCTTTAAAATTCCATTCCTGACATCCACTCCTCTGCAGACGTTGCACAATGACCTGTCCCCTCGCACACACTCCTTTGTCTGTTGTACTGGACCCCAGCGAACAGGACTGGCCAGTTTTCCACCTTTTACTTACCCGCTCCTTTGCAGTACTCACAATATTTGCATCTTTGCCTTACACTATGTTTTCATTGTCTTATTTTTTTATTTTTTGAAACACTTAATTATTTTTTGTGCTTTCGTGTTTAATTCTTGCTTACCAGTGGCCAGAAGGACATGCGCAGTGAGATTTTCATCGTGTAGTGTAACAGAAAAGTCTAGAATCTTGACTCTTAAGAGGAGGGGGTGTGGCTAAATCATGCCTTTCTATTGGTTGTGGCCTATGTCTTCCCAGATGGATCGAGGGCAAACCTCATCAGTTCCCTCTATCAGTCAAAGACAACAATCCACAAGCATGGCTGTCAGGCACAAGGAAACCGGCAGCTCATCAGACATACCAGAAATTATTGTGG
>JAABNX020000044.1:14305511-14319834 GCA_015163995.2 Mormyrus lacerda
CATCTGTGTGCCTCTGTGTGCCTCTGTGAGCGTCTGGGTGCCTCTGTGAGCATCTGTGGGCCTCTGTGAGCATCTGTGTGCCTCTGTGAGTGTCTGGGTGCCTCTGTGAGCATCTGTGTGCCTCTGTGAACACCTGTGTGCCTCAGTAAGTATCTGGGTGCCTCCATGAAATCCACTGTTGCTCTGTGAGCACTTGTGTCCCTCTGTGAGCTCCAAACTCAGCAGAGAAGGGAGCCTATGATCTCACTTTCCATAATTATTCCCCCATCATCAGGTGAGCCTAATTATAAATTAGCCCTGTCAACACACTCACAGAAGATGTGATGCTAATATCTTCTGCCTCACCTTTGTCATTTTTATCTCGCTTTATTTTATTGTTTCTCCAGGCAGCCACATTGACAAGCTTTTAGTAGCCTCAATACTGAATGCAAATTCTGTCAAGGTGAATCTGGCACAGAAAGAACCCCCCCCCCCCCTCCCCTAAATAAAAGCAGCAATGTACAGTAAAACAAAGAAGATGAGGATGACATGTATTTCATGGATTACAACAGGATTGTTAAATCATGGTCCTAGAGAGGTGCGTGTTCCTTATGCAGGTGCTGGTCTGGGTGTCAAACTGCAGTCTCTCCCAGAGAGCACTGGGCACAAAGCAGGGGGCCATCCTATATGCGTCAGGGGTGCCCACCAGTGTACAGTCACACACGGGCTGTGTTAAAACGCACAAAATTAAACTTTATTAAAATGCATTAATGACTTCCATCCTGTTCACAGTGGACTGAAAGACGTGTTCATTTGACACTATTTTGAAAATGTGGTTTGAGAAGCATATTGCTAATTTGCCTATTGTGTGTGTCTACATGAGTGCCAACGCAATGATAGACTGGTATAGGCTCTAGGCAACCCTGCACCAAATAAGCATTATGGAAATTCGATGGATATATATATATATATATATATATATATATATATACACACACGAATGAAGCTTTTTTATAAGCTTTTGCATGACATTTGTTAATGGTCACATATCCCATCATGCTCTCCTTTTTAAAGACGCACACACGTATAGAGGTGAGAGTGAAGTGAAGCTTGGGGTCTGAGTGCAAAGTCAGCCATCCATCCATCCATCCATCCATCCATCCATCCAGCACGCCAGAGAATTATTCAGGGGGGGGTTTGGGCCCGATGGAGATGCGGCTACTCTGCCAAGTCTAACCCAGTGAGCCGTCCCTCAGAACAGATCGATTCCTCTAGCATGTATCATATCACATACATAATTAGTCAGTACCTCAGCAGGGCTGCACCAATAGGACCGAGATTATAGAGCTGGACTCTGTAACACCACACAACCTCCTCATTAATTCATTAATTAAAAAGAAAGGCTTTGCTTTCATTTGAAATTGTTTTATTTGAGCTAATACTGACACATGTACTCAATAGCATTTACCAGGCTTTAAAAACACAGATATTAAAACTGGTGGAGCTTGACTTAGTTGACTGATTAATTTTGTGAATCACATATTACAGTCCTATACGTTTAAACATTTATTATAACATCTACTTGGATTATTCTATCATTCTGGCAATAAGGAGGCCCTTTATAAAATAATTTTTAGCCAATGAGAAGGCCCATATGATTCTTTAAAAAGGGAAAGAGTCTCATATTTTAAATTTTGTTTTGAAAGACAAAAAATGCTTCAGTTAATCAAAAACGTAGTGTAAGTGTCCTTGGGTGGAATTCTTCTGGCATGGAGGCCACTGATCTGGGCGGCTTTTAAGATAATCAGCCTCGTCTTTGACCAGCTTGTTCCGCTTCGAAGGATCCCAACCCAGTAGAGAGTCACTTTCATCCAGAGCTGGATCCATGGAAAGAAGGTGAAGGAATTTCATCAGCATGGTGGAGGGGAGGTGTGGCAGCTCATTGGCTGATCGCATGGTCACATGTTTATGGGATAGAGGTTGACGTCTGAAAAGTCTCGTCGTTGCGATACTTAGGCCAGCAAGTCTCTTGTCCATCTGCAGAGTTTCTGCAAAAGACAGGGCTGGCATTTAAGCACCTCAGTCAGCCATGACAGGGGCCACTTCAGTCTCGGGACTGTGAGTATATTCTGTATAGCTATTTATAGGTTGGTGGGTACGTGTGTTTTTTTTTTTTTTTTTTAAAAAAAAAAAAAGGACGTCCTTCGTTGGGCGTTGGAGTTTCGAAGGGTGCAACTATCGCGTGACCTGAAAGAAAAAAGGAGACATCGGTTATGACAGTCATTTTCTAGGGGGTGCCATCATGGAGTCAGTACACAGGAAGTGCACCTTGTGACACAGGAAGTAAAATCAGAAGGATTCACATACCTCCAGCATAAACATATAAGTCACCCAGGGAGAAAATGTGCACATTGTATGTTTACATTTAACACAAACTTATACACAGTATAAATCAAGACATCAGACGTATGTAGTTCATTTCATCAAAAACTTCTGTTTCGTTCTGTTCGGATACTTTTTCATGATGCACATGTATGTGATTTAAAACTTAAGTCCTGAGATGTCAGGTGTTTTCCAAACGTGACTCTACTGTTGCACAAAAGAATTAATACAAACCAAGAAACATCAAAGTGAAGAGCAAATGGCAAGAGCCTGGGACCACAGAGAAGAGTTTGAATAGGAGAGAGGAATTAGATGTCTGCATCAGTCCTATAATAAAGGAGAGCTGACCTTCAATATTACAGCACACGGTTACAGCGATAAAAAAAAGATTACTTTGCTAGATGGACCGCAGCTGGGGTGGATAATGATATTGCAGGCGAGCTGCTGAAGATCCTTGAGATGAGTCATCTGCGTGGCGTAATATAACCGCACGCAGCGATAACGCAGGACCCTAAAATTGTGCTTCGGTGCAGTCACCTGACCTGGCAAACACAATGTCCTGGCATCAGCGCGCCCACATCGTAAACAATAAGATAGGCCGGACCCGCCAGGTCGGGCCGCCGAGCGAAAAGGAGACCGGCAGACATCCAGCAACGCTGAGCAGCCATTGGCCGTGATCCACATGCAAGGCCACGCCTCCGGTGATTCCCACACAGCCACGGGGAGCGTGCTCAGATGCGAGCCGGTTCCATTATCGGGGACGTCCTCGATAAAGTTCACCATTCATCAAATGTCTGTTTAGAATTCAGGCCGCCGATGCTCATCAAGGGCCGCCTCGGTGAATGGAATGTGCGAGCGAGATCCGTTTCCCCAGCCCCCCAGTCTGCAAAGGTTCCCTCCCAAGGCCACAAAAGGACAGTCAAGATGAGGGCAGCTGTTGCAGACAGCCAGTCATGAATGTGCAAACTAACCTAAATGAAAAACAGGGTGCACATTTTAACTGGAAAATCAGAGTATGCTGAAACACGCCAAAGTGCATTGAATTATTCTAACTGTTTATGGACTACCTATCACAAGAGTGAAAGATTTAAAAAGCAATAAGTTAGCACAAAATTACAGACACTACCGCATTTAAAGCTTGGTGCTATATTGTAAAAGTTTTCAATGGATTTCAGTGTTTGTCCTTTTACTCTACAACCATCTTACTGGGTTCTGCTTTGAGGGGAGATAAAGCATATTGTTATTAAAACATGTTTCAGGTCTTAAGTAACTTAAGTAAAAAAATAATGTAAAATTTTGTGTTTTTTGTGTTTGGATATTAGTCAAACAAAAAAGGTTAAACATTAAGTAATTACTGAAACGCTGCTGTCTCTCGTCGTATTTTACCGCAGGGCAGAACTTCTTAAAGTGTCGCCATTTTGAAAGCTTGTTTGATTATCATGAATTCTTCATGGATACTTCACACAACAGCAGCGCGAAAAGTCTATGCAGGATTCACAAGCATTTGTATTTCATACTAAGATTAAATTTTAAAATACCGATATCTGCACACTATGAAGCTGTAAAACACTATGACTCCCATCAGAATGCACCTTCTCCACGCGTTATCGGTATTAACAGAAATTAACGGGGCCATTTGACTCGCTCTTATTGTTGTACCACCTGACTAAGAGGTCGCGCACTTGGTGTAACTCATCATCCGGTAGCGCGATCTCGATCAATGCGTCTTGCGATTTATCATGACTGACAGCGTTATCCAAGCTAACCCTGACAGCGATCCCCGCCCCTCAGAGCCGTGTGCTCCACGTCTCCTCCACCACCGGGAATCTTGCCTAGGTGATGGCCATCTTACCGGGTAGGTTCCCCCGGCCATCTGCATCCTGGCCAATTTGTTAAGGGCCGTAGAAGACGGAATGGGGTTTCATCTGAAACATGTTTGCTACATCAAGCCCCCCCACCACCTCCACACACGCACACACACACACACACACACACACACAAGGCTGATGGATCTTCTTACAACTACCAACAGGACCAACATCTTAAGTCCTGTCAGCCCCATCGTGTCTACGCGTACGTTTTACATTGGCGAGAAGTACATCACATTGAAATGTGCAATATGCATTACACAGCAGTAATACATACTTAATGCGAGCCGCTACACTGAGAGTAAATGTGTGTTTTTTTATTTATGATACTGTTTTAGTCAATAAGCAGCACAACCTGATAAGCGCTGATGCTTTACTTCGCGGCATATGAGACGAGCAGACGCGATCGAGTCCCGGGATTGATATTTCAGCACCGGACACGTGTTTCTCCACATGCCCAAGTACTCTCACAGGTGAATCTTAGGCACGCACATAGAGAAAAAAACACACACCCGAACCCCCATCGGCCACTGTTTCCCTTTGTACCTCATTTGTAAGAATTTGCCGGTACCAATTTGTCGCCGAAACCCCCGGAATGGGAGACGACGGGAGAAGCAGATGGTGTCCTCTGATCCATATGATATTATTTGCCATTGATCGAGTCCCGGCTCCATCGGAAGATGAGAAATTGAAGGAGCAGCTTCGGCTGAGTTTGTTCTCGCCTTCCGACGACGGTGAACGGGGAGGGAAATAGATTTCGTTATACCCTCGATTCATCACGTTCGCCCTACACCGGCCACACTGTCAATATCAATTTATGACCCCGCATTAATGGGGCGACAGGGATTGAATGGAGAGAACTTATTTTTGCCCTTATGCTTCGCAATTTTACTTACACTGTTCTTAATTAAATAGTTGCGTATTGTCTACAAACAGGATTACATTGCATTGCATGCACGTTCTGCAGTTTGCCCGTATTGGCCTGAGCAGCTTTTGTTTCTGCCGTGTCTAACATGTCGTTTGAGGTTTATTTCTTTTCGGTTTAAACTACCGTACTCTGATTTTGCGTTGTGGATTACCGTATGCATTTTACTCCATTGTGATTATTCCGTCTTGCCTGAAAACAGCCCAGATATCTGCGACGTCGCCTCCTTTTCGGGAAAAGCTGGGAAATGTACTGTCAAGCTGACATATTAAAGTAAGTCGCAGTCGCTCGGGGACATAAGGCTGACCCAGTAACAATTCTCATAAACCTCCTGCGGTAATCCCTTAATAACGACCAAGAAAATTGCAAGGAATATAAGCAATCCCCTTCAATTGCAGTCTTGGGCGTTTTGTGAAAATGCTTTTTTGTAAGGTTCCTCCTAACCTTGATCCTTGGCTTAAGCTGGTTAAATTCCAACACTTTCCGCAGACGTTCTGTCTGGCGATGAACAACTTAAAAGTTCAAATGAAGTGGCTCAGTGTTCAGGAGCAGCGTGCAAAACGCAGACTTCATATTTATGATTGTGACTGTACTGCCTTATACTTAAAGTGATTTATAAGGGCAAATATTTCATATATCCGATTGTTACTTATGGTTAATGTAATAGGAATCACAATATTTTTTTATGTAGCTGGGGGAACCGTAACTTTGTTTCGTTTAATTAGAATTACCAGAAAACGCAGCCTTGTTGAATGGTCATAACCGTGCCAGAAGAAAGACAAGTGATTCATGAACAGTTAAATATGCATTGTACTGTATATTCATTGCTAATTTAAAATTGATTTAATTATCAATAACTACACATAAGTATTCTTTGACAACGTGCCCCTCACACGTCAGGGACAAGTTGTCAGTGTAATTAATTTACATTGTAACTAACAATTTAATATCCAACATTTTATTCATGAATAAACAATATCAGTTTAGAAAGGGTAAGCATGTTTAAGCTTACTATCAAGCTGTCTTTCAGCAATCCTACATCACCAATATATAGAAACAATAAAACTATGAATTGAAGAAGTAACACCGAAGAACATTGAAAATAAATATTATCTTTATACAATTATTTCATTAAAGAAATAAATATGCTTAAACTTGTTTCGATTGAAGGCTTTGTGTTAATGAAAAAAGCAATAGATCGAAATACAATACAAGGCAATAATACAAAAGGCAATGGCGTGTTTGAAATAATTCATTGGCAATATCAAATTTGAAATAATTCAGTGCATTTCATATATATCCACAGATGGCCGACAAAGAATGTCAATGAAATAACATACTGGATAGCCTATTAAAATGTAAAAAGTTCACCAAAAATGCTGTGACAACTTGCCCCAAACACACTCTCATTGTAACTTCAGCTACCATTGTCGGGTCGGGCAGCACCGCTACACAGATGCGGGAGTTTAACGCTGGCAGAGGCGATCAATATGGACAAGATTCCGATCAGATGAATACAATGTACGATGGGTTATATTAGCGAACATCTGGTTATTTGGGTATGGTTTTATATTCATTAACACACAACATCAGGTAAGTGAACTAAGTACAACCGCATTAAAATTTCGCCACCGTTGTGCGCATCCACATTGACCATTGACCGGGTGGGAAAATCAAATAAATAACTACGTTCCCACGGCAGCCTTTCTTACAAACATGCTATTATGACTTGGATGATTTATTTACATATAGCTAAACATATTCCTTCATTGTAAAACTGGCTCATGTTTATAATTAAGCAAACAGCAGGTTTCTAAAACATAAAAACTATCATTATTTTTTTTTTTTCCATATAATTGGTGAAAATGACAAAATGTTTATTTACCTCAGAGTGCTGCTTCTCTCATGTAACCAATGTCGCTTCTAATGTCACCAATAACCTCTAGTCACAGAATTAATTGCCCCTGTGACTTTTAGCTGCGTTCTCCCCCTATATGCACACTACTAAATTAGCTGTTGCATGTAATATGCAGTTTTTAAGTTATGTGCAGGTATTTTGCATATTGTAAAATGTCCGTGTTGTTTTTAAAGCTGAGTACATTGACTTAGAATTAAAGTAAAAACAAACGTCGGAATACAAACTTCAGTTAAAGGGGCCAATTCAGTCAGGCTAAATACAGGGGCAATATACTTCTAAATGGTCCATCAGGGTATTTAACATAAATAAGCGTGAAAACAATGAGCTTTTACTTGGTAAATGCGCTTTAGTTCAAAGGCGAAAAGAAGCGAGCGCTTTGCATTTTAAGGACGACACCGGGCGCACATCCTGCACCACACCAGCGCCGCCCTCGTCCAGACCCGCTTCCTCTCACGGCCGGAACCGCCACTTCACATTAGACATCTGCTCCGAGGCATCAAAGGCACGACGTGGAAAAGCCTCCTTTAATGGCACATTTATCTTCAAGAATCCGCCTCCCGTTGCAAATGACTTTATTCCTTGCTATAATGGAGCAGGGGGTCCGCAGCAATGAAGCTGTCATTAGTGCCTGTGACCGCTTACAAACCTTCAATCAGCATTTACAATATTAACAGCTCGACCTTCCACATTAAAAGACTCTTTGTAGAGAGTCGTTGCTGTAAGCTGCTAATTTACCCACATAAATATGGGTCAGTAATACAATATTCACCATTCCATGTACTAAAAATCGTTGTGTTATTTTTAACGCAGATAAATTTATGCTAAAAAAGTAGCTAAGCAGTTTCAAATGTGAACAGACTGCATTTCCCTTGTTCAGTTCAGTATTATGGTTAAGAGTAACCATCCACATGATTAAACTGAATATGTTGTTTTCAGTTAATTCTCCTGGAAAAAGTTAAGGCATATTAAGATACGTCACCTTAGCCAGCTAATTTATACTCTTCAGAATCAGTAAGTCGATATAAATATATAAATATGAACAGTCCCAGTCTGTTAGGTGGCACCCTAAGCCAGCTTCACCACCAGCTGCCCCTGTCCAAGACAAAATGAAACTGACTTGAATCAGTAACTCCCCAACTATAAAAATATTAAGTAATAGCAAATTATGTCAGTCAAATGTCTCAGGCTTGCATGTTCCAGTTACGGTGGCCATTTTGGGAGGTAGGGTCAGGTCACTGAGAGTCATACAATGCTGTGACCCTTGTTGTCACTGGTTTGTTTATATGGGACCGTCCCGTCTTGCTTCTCCCCCAGTACCAAGGTTCTTTTTGGGTTTCGGTCAGGACCCACATAATAGCAGATGGGCGGGCTGCAGGTTCCTGCCTGTCACCCTGACCCAAAATGCTATCGCTCTAACTTCAATAGCCAAAGCGACCTCAAGATGCACAGCGACTCGCACAAATAGGCCGCGGTCGGCTTAGAAACATCGGCTACGGGAGGACTGAGCCTAGATGAGAGTGCACACCGGTCGGATCGGCAGATAAACACCCTTCCTCCCTTTGCCCAGGTAGTGAAGGCAAACGGCTGCGGAGTCCCTTAGGTACAGAGAGAAACAACAGAAGCTGCTTTGTCGATTACAGAAGGAATCGCCGTTTTTGTGGCGGCGCTGTTGATGCAGAGGCCTTGGCAATCCCTCATCCTGGAGCTGCAGGAATGCTGCTGGTCTCTGTGGGTGTTTAGGACCCTGAAGCCATGGACAGTTATATTTTGACCCAGCAGAGGTGGCCCTTTCATCTGGCTTTGGACTAATTTGTATCGTATCGTCCAGCAAATCCCATCAACTACACACACACACACACACACATGAGGCAAGAGGCCTGTCACAGATACATGAAGCCCCACCCAAAGCTTGACACACCAGGCAGGAACCACCAAGGAGATGAAGCACTGGGTTTGACTGATGCTGCCAGCAGAGTGCAGGAACGGGGCTTGAGGAAAGCTTCATCTCCAGCGTGAGTGTCTCCATGTTCCTTCACAGGATAATCCAGAGGGGAGGCTGGTCTTCTTTGTTCCTTCTCCGTGTTCCATGTTCCTTCTACATGTTCCTTCATAGGGCAATCCAGGGGGGAGGCTCCTTGTTCATTCTCAATGTTTCATGTTCCTTCTCCATGTTCCTTCACAGAGTAATCTAGAAGGGAGGCAGATCTTCTTTGTTCCCTCGCCATGTTCCATGTTTCTTCTCCATGTTCCTTGAAAGGGTAATCCAGAAGGGCAGCCAGTCTTCCTCCAGCAATATTACATCTGAGGCCAGCTGAGATGGAGCTCGAATTCTCTGCCCCTGTGGTGGGGGGGTACCTTAAACACGCTATGTTCCTCCGCGGCCCACAATTTGTTACTCCTAAAAACACCCTGGCAAAAGAATTCTGCAGCAAAGCCGACTCGCAGTTTTGTTCCTCTTTCCTCCTCAAGTTACGACCTGCTATGAAGCCCTTCCCTCTTCCCTGCGTACCGCGACCAAACCACTGTGCGGCTGATTAACTGAGATACGCCATCTGCATTATTAACGAGCCCGATCAAACTTTAATTGCGGCAGGGTTCCTCAGGGCGAGAGAGCAGGGGGCTCTCTCTCCGACCCTGGGGAAGGGGGAGGGAGTCTGGGCACAAATTATGAGGAGATTCCAAAATTCAAACCAGCCAGAGGAGAATATGACCAGCTGGTGAATCAGCCACCAATTACTAAACCCTCTAATGCAGCAAATAATAATTCCAACCACGTTCAGGGGCAGGTTCATGCATTAAAAAGCCAGACAGGCTAAAGGCTGAGCAAACTCAAAAAAAGGGCGTCACCGTCGACTGCGATGCCATCAGAACACCATGGCAAATTAGCATTTGAACAGCAGCTAGCTGTATATTATAAAACATTGGAAGAGCTGAACAGAAGACACCATGACTGTGTTCCTAGTAGAAAAACACAAGAGCATCCAGTCTTGCTGAGAAATCTTAACCAAGGTAAATCAGTGGTTGGACGAAGCAGCTGAGGTGTTCCCAGAAAAGATCAGTCTTACAAGCTATTGGCCCTGGAAGAAACCTCTGATTTGCCAATAAGGAGGAAGTCCCACCTCCATGAAGGAAAGGATAATAGCAGACCAGTAGACTGGAAGAGAAAGGGTCTTTAGATTTCTCTTTTTTGACTTGCATGCACGTGTTAATTTAACCTTATGTATACTGAATACCTTTGATCATGACATAGCTACTCTTGTGTCAGGCATTTTCCACCAACGCCGGCTGTTCCTTCAGCTCCAAAAATACGCCTGATTTATTATGCTGACCTCTGCTGGCTGGGATGTATGTGTCAGCACACCCTAGGACACACACATCACCCATAGTTGGCCAGGCAGCAGCCAATTCAGACAGCACTTGATTTGCAGAGGTGCCGGGGCTCACCCTTCAACCCACCTTGGTCGTCTTGACCTTGTTACCCGTGCTGCAGCTCCAGCCAGTCAGGTCCGGCAACACTTTGCATTCCTCCCCGTCCAGGCACGGCTGCATTTGGCACCACCATTTCTGGGCAACTATGGAGGCTGGGAAGGACCAAAAAGTCAATTAGCGCAATGCGTTTCCTGTAGTTGTGTTCAGTACTTCGTATGTCATGGTCGCGTGTTATGAGCATGGAGAGGAACGTCCGAGGTGTCGACTTTAAGGTCAGCTCATCAGAGGCCTGGCCCGGGAAAGGTATCGGGGCTCATTTGACATTTCCGTGTGCTCCGATGCGCCAGAAAGGCCAGCAGGCTGAGCTGACGCTGTTACTGTACGGAAAATAAGATAAAAATCGATTGTGCTGTCAAGTGGACAGTGTTGACACGGTATTAAATGACTTGGCCCCGCTCACTCTGCTTTCATTGTACGGCGCGTGCCAGACACTCCTAAGCCTCGCTGCTGTCTCCGAGAAGCCCCTGCGTGGGCGTGTTTGAATGATCGTTGATAACGTACTCCCCGA
This sequence comes from Mormyrus lacerda, assembly GCA_015163995.2. Classification (NCBI taxonomy): domain Eukaryota; kingdom Metazoa; phylum Chordata; class Actinopteri; order Osteoglossiformes; family Mormyridae; genus Mormyrus; species Mormyrus lacerda. The sequence goes on from JAABNX020000044.1 coordinate 14,316,581, forward strand.
GCCCATCGAGACATCAGTCGGGAAGAAGTTCTGGGACATTCCAACAGTGCACAAAACAATGTCAGCATGAGAAGAGGAGAAGGGCACACAAGTGAGAAATAAATGTTTGGATATTTAATAACCGGGTTATGTTATGTTATGCTTCTGTTTTTGAGAATGTGCCTCTAAAGAGGATTCTCCAAATGTCCACTCTGTTTGCCAGGTCCAGTGGTTTGCGGTTTCCGAGGCGACTCCACCCAACCTAGTGTAGTGACTGTTTGTGGCCAGATGGGGGCTTCACAGATGCCTGGACTGAGTGGTGGTAAACACTGCGGCTGGTTTTGTATTTTTCCCTAATTGCAGCACCCATGAATTGAAGTTGAATGACCCCCTTGTCTGCACAGTATGTGAAGTAAATCAGGGTTGCAGGATGGAGGAGGGGGGGTCTTACCATCCACGCAGGAGGGTGCAGCTCTTGTCGTTCCGGCGACCTGCCCAGGGAAGCAGGAGCACTTCACGGTCTGGGATCGCTCCTCGATCTTATTCTTGTTGCAGCAGCGGTGGGCCGCAATGACCTCACACGTGCCGGCTTTGACGTGCACTGCGAGGCAGACAGACAGACACCTGTGTGTTGCAGCTTCTGTTATTTTTACATTTCATTCATGTAGCAGATGCTTTTGTTCAAAGTGACACACAGGTTTGTGTAATCAGGGTCAGACAGTTCCAGAAGCAATAAGGGGTTTAGGGCCTCGCTCAGGGGCCCGACAGTGACATCACTGTCCACCCTGTGATTTGAACCAACATCCCCTCTGATCACAGGCACAGCATCCTAAACCAGTGAGTCACACTCCAAGTAAAGGCTCTCACAGAAATCCGCGAAATGGGACCGATAGCGGCACGTGGAAGGGCGCGGCAGGCATCACGGCGGGCATCTCTCTCACAAAAAGCACAATAAACCACCAGGAATAGCCCACATGTTAATAGGACCCTACCATTGTTTACACTCCCTCAATCTTTCACCCTTGAACAAAAGAGAGTAAATTCTGATGTTTACAGACAAACAAAGAACAGGGAGATTAAAAAGTTGTTCTGCACCACATCTAGAGAGAAAAAGCACTTGGCCAATTAAGAGCATTGATTGGCAAGGTTCAAAGAACATTAATGCACCCCCCACACCCCACCCCCGACTCTGGCAGTAGCACTGCAACCAGCAAAGAGAGAGACATGCTATGGAAATTGAATCTCTTTTCCTTAAAAGAACTCTGAGGTGTTTTTTTATGCATTCACATTTGGGCCTTTATGTATCCAATTTGTTCATCGCAGTAATGAATGATGAACCATGATTGCCAACCATCACAGCAAGAAAAAAATGGGTAAAAGTAAACACCAGCATTACAGGCTGACATTCTGTGTTGTTAGTGTCGAAGAAGAGACACGGAGACGCAATTAAGGTGGACTTCTGCAGAACATCAGAGAAGTCCTACAGACCGTGATGAAAAAGGGGTCTTTATATTCAGAGACAAGGTTAAGGGAAAAAAAACATACGTAAATGATCCAAGGATATCTTCACTTTCCTATACTATACCAGAAATCCCAAGCTAAATCGAAACGTAACCGGAATGAGGTCTTCAACACGTGATGCCAGGAGGAGAAGCTCTGCAGATGAACAGACTGTCCTCCAGGCCCTGAACGCTTGGTATATATAGATGGAGGAAGAAAAAAAAAACAAGTCAAGCAAAAATAGAGAATCTCTCTTTTTTGACCTCAGGAAAAAGAACAACTATTTCCAGCCCGTCCTGCCAAACCTACGAGGTATTCGGCTTTGACCCTGAGTGTGAAATTTGCAGTAATTATATGCAACAACAGAGCTCAAATAAAGTCGGACAGAGGTGTGAAGGTGGCAGCTCTGCGGGCTCCACAGATTACGCTCTGATCTTCTTCTTGTTCTTGTCCAACTTGGCTGAGATCTGTGGAGGATCTGTTACTGTTTATGGTCATTTATTATTTATTGTTATTGTTTATTGATGCTAATGTGTGTGTTCTATTACTGTAAACATACAGTTTCCTTTGGTATTAATACTATGTCTGTCTATCTATCTATCTATCTATCTATCTATCTATCATGCCTCCTTATCAAAGAGACAGTCATCTTCTCTCAGAAGCCTGGGACACGATGTTCATGGGTAGACTGAAACATCACAGATCCCTGAGCACGAACGTTTTGAGACAACTGAAGTAACGGAAGGGGCCTCAAGGCGCCAAAACCAGCAAAGTAGCTAAGACGACCCTGGGCTTTATTAAATAACTAGCACTGCCATGGCTATGGGATGACTTCATCTGAAAATGGCCATGAACCACCCTCACAAAGCGAGGGACTTTCCTCGGGGCCCCCCCAAGTCCTGGGGCCCAAAAGGCCCAAGCCAAAATCCACCCAGACTATATTTTTAAACAATCACACCTCAGCGCCAGCTAGCCTGCACCTGCGAGACATGTCATTCAAACAGCTGAACTCCTTCTGAATGAAATAAAGGATAAGAAAAATAAAACTAAATTGCTTCAATATGTTAATAATGTTTCGATCTATTGTAATAATGCATATAACTCTATGGTAAACGTCAAAAGTAAAATTTGGAAACAGTTTGATTTTATTAGTCTCTACAGAAAAACACAATCACATCTTCATTAGTAAGATTTATATAACAGCACTTCAATACAGGGAACAAAAAAGCTTTGATATATCTGTTTTTACAAGAAGTCCTGCCCTGTTGGATGAAGAAAAATATAAGCCGTATTTCAGTATACTTTTGAAATCACCCTTTATTACGTTTATATAGATTTTCAATTTGGAACTTAATTCGCAAATAGACTGAAAACGAACCCCCATCTAGCCATTAGCAAGCAAGCCACAAGCCTAATTTGCAACATTAGAAAACATTTTCATGCCAATCAATAAGTTGCTATTCACACTCGAAGGATCGCAGGCCACAGAGATAAGGACCTGGCCAGAGGGCGCATGACGCTGGCAGCTCCGAGAAGGTGAACTCGCACCGAAAGGCACGTTCACTACTGCCGCTTGACTCACAAACAGTTATATGTTACGGATTAAGTTTTGCAATTAGGATCTCAATGATCCAACGAGAGCTGCGATGCAGAAATGGCCAAGAGGCCGAGCGGTATAAACCTGCTGTAAGTAAACCCGCGGTATAAACCTGCTGTAAGTAAACCCGCGGTATAAACCTGCTGTAAGTAAACCCGCGGTATAAACCTGCTGTAAG
>JAABNX020000044.1:14348587-14363403 GCA_015163995.2 Mormyrus lacerda
ATACACACTATATACACTATTATAGTCAATAGATACACACTATATACACTATTATAGTCAATGGATACACACTATATACACTATTATAGTCAATGAATACACACTATATACATTATTTCTTTCACAATGTAGTAAAATTTACCATTTTAATGTTTTTTTCTTCAGTTAGTTCACATTCACACTCAGTTATTCACAGACACAAATTAAAATGAGGGAATGTAGTTAAACATGGCAAATCCTAAAGGCAAACAGCGAAATGCTGAATGCTTCAGCACAATGACTGGGCCATACTGGGGCACGTATGTGGTCATTGGAAAATAAACACAAGTCCATGAATTCTGCTCTCTACAGAATACAAACGCAGCATGGCAAAGCTGTACTGTAGAAGACAAATCCTGATGGAGTTAAGGAAACACGTCCCCAGTTCCCTTTTTAAAGTCCCTGTTTGCACTTTCCCAGTATATGCATGAAATGTTCCGTGATTAATAATGTGTCTCAGTGGCCTGCACACATCAGCATCACATCATGGGTGTGAAGTCGATTCCCATCCCAGCTCTGAGGGTGCGGAAGATGCATCTCTGCTGGTTTGTTCCCAAAGCCAGTAGACTGTAGACTGGCATCTTTAACTACCAATAGCGTGCCCTGCGATGGCCTACCATTCCGACCTGGGAGCATTACCTGGGACACGCTCCGGGCACCGCGAGGCCCTGAATCGGACAGGCGTTCATGGACAATTGATGGGTTCCTCTGTCAGTCCATGAGCGTAACATAAAATCAAATCGGGTCAAAGTCTGTTCAGGGTTAAATCTGGATTTTGTGAGGTAACTTTCTGCCCAGTGAACAGGAAGCAGTCAAAATATATTAACTTCAGTCTCATTTTCCCGTTTAATCCGACTGGAAGCACAATTGGAAAAATAAACAGTGACGAAACCACTTAAAAATAAAAATGTAACACTGTTGCGGGCATCGATTTTACTTTCACAGAAATGTTGATCTGCAATCCAGCACGGCTGATATTCATAGTTCACTGTTCCAGCTCAGTGACTCAAATTTGTAAATGTATAAGTGTTTCTGCAGTATTACCGCGCCGTATGATTTACCCGTCGATTTCACGACAAGCATCTTGAGCTGAAAATGAGATGAGCTACTGGCAGGCCTCACCTCTAAATCCTAATGTTTTCCTGATATTTATTTCTGGAATGGGTGAGCAATTATCAGAGGCATTTTTTATGGACATGTGGTACTATGTGAAATTAGCACCGGAGTGGGCTTTATAGAACACTGAAAATTTCTCTCACACACACACAAAAAATGTGAAGATCTCAAAGTGACAAACTTCATGGAATTACACCGCCGATCTGGTTCATGGGAGTTTTACTTGCACAAAAAAAATGTTCTTAGGGCAAAAGGAAAAATGATTGATTCAGAGAAAGAACCAGTCGAATTGTAGAGGATGATCACTGGTGGGAGTCTAAATGTCAGATGTCTTGGTCCTGCCTACTCTAGTTGCTCGGACCCACCTCCTCTACAGCCTGATTGGTTACCTCTCTGAACCAATCATTTTTTTTGTTCTGCCCTGAGAACTTTTTTGTATAAGTCAAACTCCCACGAGTGGTGATCTATAGCCCTCTGCTGTAATGGAGAGCCATTTCAAGAGACTGAAGGGTATGGACAGCAGCCTGAGAGGTAAAAGCTTATGTACTGGAAATGTAAGAGAGTCAGGAGGCTTTCAGTGTGATGGCAGCACAGCAGGACAGTTCTCCGACTTCCGTGCTCAAAGGGCCTGCTATTTGCTGCTCTTAGCGCATTTATATTATTAATGATAATTCATTATTGTCATTATGTAGTTCATCTATAGACACATTTACAGCTATGTTTGGAAGCCAAAGATGACCACAAAGACCCTCTCGTGAGTGCAAACAACCAGCCTTTGCACCACAAGTCATCATCTTTAACTAGCAGGATCTTTACATTAATTTAGTTAGCAGATGCTTCAACCCAAAGCATTGTACAGTTGAGAAATCAGAGTCAGCCAGTATCTAAAGCAACTGAAGGTTGAGGGTCTTGCACAGGGGCCCGACATGAAACCAGGAGATTTGAACCAATAACCTTCTGGTCAGGGACACGGAGTCCTAACTCACTGACAAACACACTGTTGCATCAGATGTTATGAAGCAGATGCAAATATGTACATGTCTCTGAGGAGAAAATGATGCAACATAAAACTTACTAATGTTCCCATTTTTAGTCTGTTTTCTGACAGGGTTTACAGCATTTGAGATGCATGCCACTGCCTGATTTCAGACATGTGTTCAGCTATTTTCTCATAGAATGCACTAACAGCACACAACAGTTATATCAAGAGTACAAAGCATTGGGTCTGAAGAGGCAGCTTAGGCAGGTTTTATTTTCACAGTTCAGTCTTTGTGAACTGTTGGCACGGTCAAACTCGTGGTCTTTACTGTTGGCACGGTCAAACTCGTGGTCTTTCAGTCAAACTCGTGGTCTTTAGCAATGTGTTACACATGTTGGTTTAATACACACAGCAGCACCAGGTCATACGAATCACAGGCTTGTCATTGGAGTTAACGATCATCAGTACCAGGGGGCGGGTCTGTCTCGCTCAAAATGTCATTTCAGCCTCCCCAGAAGTTTATTTAGTGGAAGAATTAAACAATAAAACTCACCACCAAAAGAAAAAAAGACAGACTTAAAAATCTCAGAATTCAGTCTCAGTTTTAAGATATATATCAACTAAATAGCATCAGTAATCTGAATCATCTGTAGGAAATTGAACTCTACATGGCTATCATATTTTAAATATATTCTTAAACTTTTATTTTAAATTTAAAATGATAAGCAAATCTTTTAATAAAAGATCAAAGCGTGACCTGGTGACGTTTACATGCATATGCAGCCGCAGGCATTGCAGACGCGTGAGAGCGACTCGCACTCGCAGGCATACTGAGCATCAGCAGTACAGTTCATTTGCTGATTTGCACGGCGCTCTGGTACTCGGGCTTCGCACTACACTGGCTTGCTAACGACCGGCTAATCCCTGCAGAGATTCGCCCAATGTCTAGCAGATAAGGCGGCTTAGTGACTCATTCCCCGCTTCAGCCCTTAGTAACGCCGGCTCCATCACCGGCGATGCTTCGCTGAGCCCGGGATCGTTTGCTTGTTTGTTTAGCGATTCCGTTCACGAGTTGACGGTTTATTCATTATTTAAAGTGTGTTTCTGTATCTCTCTGCCAGCCACAAGAAGCCGTATTACCCTACAAATAATGAGTGTACGCACCAGCGTCTTTCACATTTCAAACATGTAATTAAAGGAACTCAAAAGGTTTTTAATAATCTGAATATCTAATAGATGCAAATCGTTAAAATATGACGATATGATTGATGTATAAAGCTATAAAAATCTATTTACACAAGAAATGAGTTTGTCAGGTAAACTGTATGCAGGATACTGAATGATAGTCTCCTTATGCAGGATATGTAGGAACAGACTGGTATTATAGAGTATCTGCACTGCAGTAAATTCAGTTATGTGAGTGTAAGTGGATATGTTTGGCTGTAAGGATGATCATGTGACAGGGGACTGAGGCTGGAGCAGGGCCTGGGCTGTGGATGGCGATGGGTGCAAGAAAGCAAAGGAAGAGGAAAAGGTGCATGTTCTCGAGTGCCAGTGCCACAGGGAGTGGAGTAAGGTCAAATGGCTTAGACACTGTGCCTGTGATCGGAAGGTCGTTGGTTCAAATCTCAGGGTCTGCGGAGTGTTTTTGCTGTAGGGCCCCTGAGCGAGGTCCTTGGCCCCCTCACTTCAGGGATTGGCTGACCTTTGCTTTCTAAAAGAAATATTCATGTAAATGATACCGGAGGGGGGGGTGACCAACGGGGCCTGACACCCAACATCACTCACTCGTGTCACCGTGACATTTCACGACAACACAAACCTTCAGTATACATATTTCTCAGTATTGCTCAGTATCATGGATTCTTATTGGCTGAGGAGAATGTCAGTCAAAGCATTTCCTTAGACGCGTGACCTGGAGATGCCATCAAGACTCCTGGGCTGACTTTAGTCTGACCTACAGGGGAAACTGGACCGCTTCCCTGGACAGGGACAGAAAAAAGCAGGAAGTGTGGCGGTCACCTTGAATTATACACAATCTCGATATCTCTCCGCCTGTTTGGGACTTTAGACTGAAGTCTCTTCAATTATTAAAATTAATCCTGACAGTGTAATGTTTGTCCCTGCATCTGCCTCAGTGTTTCATTTACGATATAACGGTGTGGCTGTGTTCGTGTCTGGCTGTTTAATATTCCGGAAATTTTACTGCATGCAAATTCTGTGCCTTCAATTTTCTTTTTTTGGGGGGTTTCTACCTATATTATAGCGGTCCTGTGAATATTGCTTCCTAGTTAAGAGCTTTCCGATTTTCCATCTCTTCAAAATAGCTTGTCTGTTATTATCGAATCACTTCAGCCCGTAAATGGCCAGCTAACCATTTTAGCGGTGGGGCTATAATGCACCCCACTGCTTCCTGTTAGGGTTTGGACCATAACTCCAGCAGGGCGGCATAGTGACTGGAACTGTCGCCAGTGTTGGTCGTTGCCACCACTCAAACCACACATTTTTCGTCCCCCCCGGTGGACAGTTACTACACTAGGGAGGTAGGGGCCCCAAAGTGACACCAGAAACGACAAACCAGCCTCTGAGCAGTGCACCGGACCTGTAGGGTTTGGGTTCAAATCCCACTTCTCATTTTGCGTGTTTCCTCTCTGCCATGCAGGATGCTTCCTGCTAGTCCAAAAACATGCAGTTGGGTGAATTTCTGTCTCTAAACAGATCGGCCCTGTGTGTCACGATGGCAGTCAAGGTCTAGACTCAGACTCCTCTATTCAAAAGTCACAACTTTATTTGTCACACGCGCTGTTATATTGGAACAACGTGCTACAACTGTGCAAAAAGAGAGTATAGATAAAGGTACACAGAACAGCGATTAACGCTGTCACCTCAAACCTCGGGGACCAGGGTTCGAGTCTCTGTCATGGTGCCGTGTGTGGAGTTTGCATGTACTTTGGTTTCCTCCCTCAGTCTGAAAGCATGCTGAGATTAAATGGAACTGCCAAGTTGCCCATAGCTGTGTGTGTGCCCTGTGACGGGTTGGTGCCCCATCCCGGGTTATTCCCTGCCTTGTGCCCTGTGACGGGTTGGTGCCCCATCCCGGGTTGTTCCCTGCCTTGTGCCCTGTGACGGGTTGGTGCCCCATCCCGGGTTGTTCCCTGCCTTGTGCCCTGTGACGGGTTGGTGCCCCATCCCGGGTTATTCCCTGCCTTGTGCCCTGTGACGGGTTTGTGCCCCATCCCGGGTTATTCCCTGCCTTGTGCCCTGTGACGGGTTGGTGCCCCATCCCGGGTTGTTCCCACCCTGGTGTCCATAGGTTCCAGACCCCTGGCCTGAATAGAATAAGCAGTTACAGAAAATGGATAGATGGGAGGCAGCAGACTAAAAGACAGGATAAGTAAAAGACAAACAAAAAGCTGTATAAAAATACTTTTCTGAAAACAGAGTGCAAATGGCTGTATATGCAAACATGAAAAAAGTAAACAGTGACGTGGGAAGGTGAGTATGATGCAAGGAAGAGGCATAAACAATTAACATCTGTAAAGACAAAAGTCATTTCACATGTTCAGGTTGAGAATTCTAATGGCTTGAGGATACGGATGCTGGATACAGGGCTGACAGATAGATGCAGGGATAACTGGAGATTTTGCCAGAACAACACTACGGTCCTCCCACCTGACACAGGGATCCAGCTAATGCCGACAAGCTGTCAGTGATCCTCGGTAAAGTCCGGAAGGTACCGGCAATGGTTAAAATAATCCCTCGTCCTAAGCAGAGGGAGCTTACAGCCAGACCACACCATGGTAATTAACAAGCGATGTTAAGAAAAGCAAATTCAAGGCTTCCAAAGCTGTCATGTCAAATTTCAGAGTTACGCCTAAGTTGCATTATTTATTTTTCATAAGCAGTCAAAGCATGTCAGGCAGGGAGGGAACAGAAGCCTCAAGTCTGCATGTTGGATAGACAAATTCCTCACTCTGGATTCCCAGCAGTGGGGCTCATTACCTATGAATGTGGTGCGGTGATTTTGCCATTCAGCAACGGTATGAAAACCAGCAGTGGGTTGGATGGTGACAGAGAAGGTTTAGCTGGCGTTCATGCGGGAGTATTAAGTCACATGACACTGACCGGTAGCAAGACGTTATTGGTCTGGATGATGACCTCTGACCTGATGAGTGCGGGTGTTTTTGCAATGAAGCTTTTTTATTTGCTATTCAATTTTCATATATCCCATCATGCTCTGCTTTTTAAAGACACATGCACACACTTAAAGTGAGAATGAAGCTTGCGGTCTACATCCAGGGTGAGCTGTCTATCCGGCACCCCTAAGCCATTTTTCCGGTGGTATTAAGGATTTTGTGCAAGGGCCCAGTGGAGATGTGACTACTCTGTCAAGCATGAGATTTGAACCAGGGATGTTCTGATCACAGACACAGAGGCCCAACCCTCTGAGCTGTGTAATTTACTGAAAACTAGTAAGGCACAGACTGTCCCACCCCCTGACAGAGCTGACTCACTCCGAGGGGGTGTTTCGTTCCGTGCCATTGCCCCGTGTCTCTGTGGCACTCCCATTCCCTCTCCTTCTTTAATCTTTAATTTTACACCTAAGCGCAGGGTTCTTGTTCTCGTTCTATCGAGCGTGGACCAAACTGCATGTGGGAATTCACTTAGTACATATTTATTAGCCTGTAGCCGGCAAAAGAGAAGCGGGGCGTCCTCGGGGCTGCACAGCAGAAAGCGCACTGGGGGCGATGATCATCAAAAGGTAAACGCACATTAGACACCCGCACTGGCTTTAATGAGCACTTTAATGGGGGGTGGGGTGGGTAAGGAGAGCCATGGCATCCCGTCGCTGATCTGGGATCAGGGAGCGCCCCGCAGCCCGTCATAACGGATGGGCGCTTCAGTCCTACGCTAACATTATACAACGCTCGATTTTGGCTGTATGCAGGCCCCGATATGCGACAGGATGCCACTTTGCAGTATCACGTCTTACAAGCAAAGTCTTAAAAATCAGGTGATTCTCTGCTCTCATTTGTAGGTCCCAGCGTCACAGAGGACAGGTACTTATCTTACATTTTATTCATTCAGCAGGCACTTTTACCCAAATTGTCTTTTTTTCAGAAAGCAGAGTCAGCCAGTCGCTTGAGGAATTGGTGATTAAGAGCCTTGTTCAGGAGCCGAATGTGAGAACATTTTGCTGACCCTGGGATTTGAACCAGCAACCTTCTGATCACAGGCCCAGTGAACTAATCTACGCTACCCCCAGCCAAAAAAAGAGCACATATTAGCCTCACCACGTGTGTTTGATGGCATACCTGCTGCCTGTTCTAGACACCAAATCCATAGATTAGTTCCAGGTACCCCACCCCTTCTTTCAGCATGGCCCCCTCACACACAGTGAAGGCGACCACACCCTCGCCACCCGGTCGTCATATCTTACCTAAGGAATCTCGCCAATCCAGCAGCCTCACGCTGGTATTTTTAATTACAGTGTCAAATGCACTGTTAAGGAGACGATGAGGCCCGTCGCTCTAATGCGTTCATTACCGACACGTCCTGCCAGCCCCCCCCCCGCTCCGATTACGCATATCAGGGCTCACACACCGGTATTAATAAATCAGCTGCGCGTGTTTCTGTTCAACCGGGGGGTAGGGCAAACCCACCCACCCCGCCCCCATCCCGCACCACATCCGGACAGTCAATGATCTGTAATGCATAGGCTTTCCAGGAACAAAACCTCACCTCCTCTTTGACAACCTCCCGCAGGGTTGAGTAAATCCAGATGCCATAACTTAAACGACAGACTGTCTGATTGGCCTCAGAAGGTCTAGCGACTTCTTCAGAGAGACACTTACTAAACGCGTAAGGTGCGGAACTGGAGTGGTAATGATCAGCAGAATGCTCCTGCTGGCAATGCGTCATGCACACGCAGCATGCGCCGTCAAGGAAACGGCCATTTTTACTGACACGCTTTATACCTGAGATCGAGTGAGGGGGCAGTACAACTTAAGCGGAAAGGCGCCCCCCATCGGTACCACCCAGCCGTTCTGAAAACCGGGAACCCGGAGCGCCAGCTTCAGGTGCAGGGCACCCGGGAAAAATCCACTTCACTTCCTGGCATCAGAAATGATTACAGACCCTGGCATTTGCTAGTAACCCCCCCCCCACCCCCCTATTAGCTTTATCAAGCAGGGGTCTTGCCTCCGTTCATTCAATCAAAGGGCTCCGTAGCGCATGTACAGTGTCCTGGGGGCTCAAACAAAGGTGCAAAATGATCATTGGTCCACTGGTCATATTTTAATTGAAGGACTGCCCCCCCCCCCCCCACCCCCCCACCAGCGCCTGCGCCAACTTAATGATATTCCATCTCGTATCGGGTCGGCAAGCCGGTTAACATTTTAGGCAGAAGATAATGGCTAAAAAATGAGTCCCTGGGGAATAGGAAAAAGAAAAATATACTCGGAGGATTAAGGTTTAGAAATGACTGGTTCATTTGCAGAGTAATTCTGGCTTTCCCATGTCTAATGGAAGACTAAATCCAATATCCAAGTGCGGAGGATTAAATGAACAAGGAATGGAGGCCCAGTGATCATTTGTGCTGTATGTATGCACACAAGGCAGGCTCATCAGCTCTGGCCAACGGCAGGCCATCCGTTTCCACCGGCACGTGAAATTCGATAGCCGAAAGAAGCAGAATATGGCCTGGCGTGTCTTCTGTTTTTGCTTCGATCCGATTGGCTACATAAATCAAAATAAGCTGGGCGGAGTCAGCCTTCGGCGCTAATGCACTATAAGACACTCAACACGGCGGCAAAACCTGCCTGTGCAACATATTCTAGCTAATGTTCAATGATGATGCACTAATGTGACTGAGCACGGTAACTGGACTTAAAGTTCTAGACAGAATTCAATGCTAAGGTGCTAATGTGACACAGAGCATGGAGACACAAATTTTGCCAATGTGATGTTCTAGACAGAATTCAGTGCTAATGTGACAATATATATAGATACCCAAACTTTGTCTATATAACATTCTAGCCAGCACTCAATGCTAATATACTAAAGTGATAATACCTACAGATACCTGAACTTTGTTTATGTTACATTATAGTTAGCATTCAATGCTAATGCGCTAATGTGACGCTGAGCACTGAGATGCAGAAAGTTACCTATCACCTCTCAATTCCCAAAATGGGTATGTGTGTGTTAGATGTTAGCATGCTGTAATTAATGATGCAAATGTTCCTGCTGCTAAAAGAATCAGTCTGTGTGAGAAGCGTATTGTCAGCATATTGAACTGCCAGACAGGAAGGAAAACAATTCAACAGACAGCTGCTGTGCTGTTGACTGGCCATGTTTCTGGAAGTAAACCTCCTTGCCCTGGAAATGGTCAATTTTGATATCAAAGCAAGACACAAAAACTGCGGCACTTCACCTCTAGAAGAGGATAAAATCTGGATATTACTGCCCTTTTATACAAGCCTTCATCATTCTTAGATTAGCCAATCAGTTGAGGAATCAAGGCATTCATTATAGATTGTCAAGGGATAAATGTGTTTTGTTTCACGGACTTTCATGCATATTTGCAATGACCTTGTTCCACTATGGTGCACTCTCAAAGTTTGCTTATTTAAAATGCTCGCCTTTGCAGTTAAAGCAGTTCTTCTCCGTTGCGTTACTCATGCAACACACCCTCTCCAAAATGTCACCTCGTTCCCCGATCTCAAAACGGGGGCTGTGCAGACTCCCAAGCACAGGGCCACCGGGTTTTATAGTCCTTAATTTAAAGCCACATTCAGCTGGGGCTCTCGTTAAGAGACGAGCGATGCCGGCAGCTATCGATGTGACAGTCGTGCTAATGACTCTCTCTCGGGCGAGAGAGGGAGCAAAAGCAGCACCACTGGAGGAGAATGTTGTGGCCGGACATCTCCGAAGTCCCCACTTGTACCGCCGCAGAAAGGTCTGTAATTGCGACAGGGGGAAAGAGCAGGAAGCGGAGATGAGTGGCTTTACGGCACTTTCACATCAGCTTTCAGCGGCGCTCAATGTGCTCAAACTCACCCTTCAAGATGAAAACAAATGAGTCATGCTTTAGGGAACTTGCTAAATATGCTTTATCAGTGGATGATAGATATACATAAATCAACAAAATCTTTTTTCACATGTCTGGGATTCAACAAGCTCCCCCTAGTGGTGAGGATGTCTAAGCCATGACAAAGTTATTTCCAAGGATCATTATCGAGTGAAATTAATTAAAATGTGATGAACATGAGCCTCTATAAAGAAGGGAAGAAGCTGAAAGCAAATAGATTAAATCTGGCAATGGAAAGAGGGGTATTAATCACGTTAAAGAACCATAGTGGACTTAAACAGGCAAGTATCTTCGATGGGATGAGTTTAATCTCAAGCAGCATTAACTCATAATCCTTCAGAATCGGCTGCAGCTGAACCAAACTCTCACTAGTGATGTCATAGAGGGGCGACAGTGAGGTCACAGGTCAGACCTACTGAGGGATTGGGCCCATATTACGAATTAGTAGAGGAGAAGAAAGACCTACGTTTATGCAAAGCAGACTTCATAAGAACCAGGAACCAGGAAGGTTCACCATAACCCTGACCATGAGGTCCCTGAATGGCTATCAGTGACCTTGGACAATGGCTATCAGTGACCTTGGACAAAGGCTATCAGTGACCCTGGACAAAGGCAAAGTGAATCGTCAGCTTCTTATGGATTGTGGGCAGATAGAAGATTAATCCCACAGCTTGGGGTTTGAACAGTGCAGGTGTGAGATCATAGCACTGCCCACAAAAAGTGTTAATAACCCCAGTGCATCCATGTTCCTTGGGCGCGTTTGGAACTCCAGATCATGGAGCCCCTTGAACCTACTCCCATAAGCACCGGGAACGAGGCCCTTCTTTGATTGCGAAGGGAGGTTTTTGGATACACTTAGCAAAACATTTTTAATAGCAGTTTATCATTTGACAAATGATTTTGACATCTGAGTTTGAAATCCTCCTAAAGGTAGCATTCGAATGATGGTTTGGACCAAGGATGCTCATTGGTACAGCTCTCTGGTCCCCCACACACAAGGTGAGAGTGCCCCTCTGCACATCCGACACCCGAGGAAGACAGAGATACAGAAATACTTCCCCTACTGACCATGTGAACGTGAGACACACGCTGGAGGCTTGAAGTGTGTTCTTTTTTACACATCCCATTGTGCTGTCCTTTCAGACCTAGATACCTATATAGATGTGTGAGTGACGCTTAGTAGTAGGGGGGCATGGGGAGAATACCTTCACAACTACTATTTTCAGAAAGTTGACTGTTAAAAAAATGTTCTCAGTGCTACAATCAGTTCTGGCTCTTTCATGATTCACCTTAAATCGTAATATAAAAACCTTGAGTACAGGGCTGGCAAAATTACCAAATAGGCTTCAACTGTGTCATGCGAACATCCTGGTTGCAGAACAGCTCCGCAAAGTAATTGTTCATATATGGCAAAAGGCCATCAGCACAGGTCAAAAAGCACATCTAATTAGACCCAGGATGATTTGTGGTTAGGGTTAGGGTTAGGTTTAGGGTTACATGGTAACACCCCCCAGCCAAGTCACCGGTAATCGATTCCATTCCTAACGCTGCCACAGACATTCACGTTGAAATGTTCACTTACCTTTCTATTTTCTATTTAAAGGTACGCTAATTTTTAATAGGATGGCATTTCATTTCGATAGCAAGCTTGCATCAGTGTGGCTAAACTGAAGTATAGTTAATCCATCCATCTTCCATAACCACGTTTCCAGAATAGGGTCACTGAGCCTAGAGCTGCTTCCAGGGTGCATAAGGTAAAAGGCTGAGGACACCCATGGACCGGACGCCCGGACGGGACGCCAGTGTATCACTGGGTATAGCCTGGATGGAATGCCAGTCCATTGCAGGGCACAGGTTAAGGGCAGCTTTATGACAACATTCCGAATAAGCTATATGTCATTGGACCATGACAGGAACTCAGAGTACCTGGAAGAAAGCCAGAGGATGCACAATCCCCCCCCCCCCACACACACACACACACTCACACACACAGACACACACACATACACACGCGTGCGGCCAAGAGGCAGGTACCAGGCAGAAACACTGGTTTTATACACGGCACTGCACAAAGGAAATCTCACCGTGAGCAAAATTCAAGTGGTATTGGCATATGATGTGTGACAGCAAAGGGCAGTGACTAATTACCCAGGATTCCATGGGATAGCCCGTCCCTAATGAGTGCCCAGTGAGGAACACTTAAAGAATCTACAATTCTGACCTTGAAATGAAGACAAAAATGTTTACCTCTACAATGACTCTTATAAATGGTGGTGGCCATCTTTTTCCAGCTAAACAGTACCAGCTCATGAGTGTGTAATGTGTTGATTTTTCACCTTGTGTCTATCTTTTATAGAGTGTGTCAGCTCTGTACTCTAGAGTGTGTGGATGTCACCATCTTTCTCAGTATCTGATTGGATTGTCACAGATGGATGTACAGCTCATTCCAGACGTGGTGTCCGCGGTTACTAACCGTGGCGTGATAAGATGTCGTGGACTCACACATAGGTTCACTCCAGACCAGCCTTCCACCTCTTTCAGTTATGTAAGGAAAATGGAGAATCACGGCAGTAATATATTACATCAGATCCTCGCGGGCAAACTGCAAAGCGCTTAGTCTGGGGAAAAAAACATGTAGACGTCACCCAAGGAAATCCGCACCTCCTCTGATTTTTATACTCGGGTAGTTGCTGTACTTTGTTTCGAATGTGGCATTTGCAGGTTAACAAAACGAGCGTCCGATCCTGTGCGTGTAGGACATGGGCTGCATCTCTCTGTACTTTTTCAAAACACCTCAGAATCCAAAGAGCACGAACTTATCCTGGAGGGAAAAAAACATGGCTGACCTTTCAGTCCTCCATTTCATTCACGACCCGTTTACACACACGGGAAAGAGAATATAGCTCTTGAAGAAACTGCACCCCCCCCCCGAAGAAACACCCTCATATTCTCCCCTTTTATCCAGCAGCGCTGTTTACCACCACTCAATCCACGCATTAATGAGGCCCCTGAGCTTTGGGGGCCCCCTGTTGGCCACACACAGTCACTGCACTAAATATTAAATAAAAACATTTCTTATTTAGAAGATGTTGAAGCAGCATGTTCTACTAACCAGCCAGCTAGCTACATTATTCTAACTTTACTTGCGAACTATGTATCTAGTTTCTCAAAACAGCTGAGAGGGGGCAAAGTGACTTTGGGAGTGAGGCCCCGGAAACAATAAACCTGCCCCTGCATGTTCTTCATAATGTAGTTGCTTAAAGATGCAGACCTGTTAACAGGGTGGAGGGGGGGGGGGGGATTAAGTGGGGCAGAACCACACAGTTCTTGAGATCCATCTCGCTTCCTGTCACCATTCCACCAGACTGGCCACGGCTCAACCCGCTTAGCCACACAGAGATCAGACAACGCTACTCTCCCCAATACAGAGTGGATCAGAACCTTTCAGGCTCCTCAGATTATTCCTCTCAATATAATTTTATCTTCGGTGCTCTCACATAACGCAGCTGCACCGATCGCCAACGGCAGAGCGGTTTTCCTGAGCAATCTCTGAAAAGCACAGCCGCCTCATGAATGCGTAAGAGCCGGCGCCTTTGAAACCCGGTCGTCAGAGCCGGGACGATGCATCGCCCCCAGGAGGAAATGAGACAATTGCTGCAGTATTTAAACCATGAGAGGCAGAGGCTTGGCATATTCAAACAAAGCATTATGGGAGAAAGTGCTGCAGCGTCACCGATGAAAGGTGACAAGTTGTTCCGGCAGCATGGGGCCATTGTGGACGTCTGTTAAACACACACACACACGCCGGGAGTCAGTGGGAGTGTAAAACCCAGGAGATAAACGTAACCCGTTGCCTTCCCACCCTGACTTGAACGCAGGGTCCCGTTGTACTACACAACAGCTCCAGGCCTCAGCAAACAAAGACACTTTCCTGTTCCGGATGGACGGAAGCTAATAACAAACACAGCCACGGTTATGTAATCCAGCTTTGCCTCGGCCTGTAGAAGCGATGCCGCCAGGCGTACACCGGGGGCATCATTGTGTGTTTGGTCACCAGCTGGTTTAGTCCCACTTCCCAAACAAGTGACTGGCCAACCCCTGGGCTTTGACTCACTTTCCCCTTTGCTAGCTCTTACGCAATGCTTATTTTTGTGCAAAAAGAACGGGTCCTGTCGCTTAGCACTAAGGCTTAAGCTCACATAATTGACTGACGAATCACACAAAGGCCGTTGACGGAAGGCCACCAAGCCAGCACCGAGATGTGTGGTCTTACCGTGGGCTGCTGTAGATTCAGCTCAAGGAGGAATGTCATGCAGAGACCCGTAGTTATCTTGAAAGCCTACCTTAGCCTTTAACCTTAGCAAAGGAAAAGTCGGTTCGGTTCTTGCCAAGCCTGGCTCTGATTCAACAGGCGGTGCAAGTTCATTTATTTGCATCCTTTGAAATATACATGGATCCAAACCTGTACATAGTCGTGCTGAACATCAAGGAGCAGCTCAGTCACGCTCAGCATTCTCGAGAAGTTATCAGCACAGTTCAGGTCGCTAAGTCAGCTTAGCATTGAGATCTTTACCTTGGAGGAGCCAGGTC
>JAABNX020000044.1:14373719-14387839 GCA_015163995.2 Mormyrus lacerda
CCGCTTGTGCAGGGAGAGCAGATCACACGCAGGACCCTGCGGTGGCCCGGCCCGACCCGGCCCAGCCCGCTACCCGCTGCACATCGGCACAGGAAATTCATCTGGCTCCACAGGCGGCCTGCACCCTTTGACCCCTTTTATCTCTCTCGTCTCCATCATAAGCAGCAGACCCCCAATGCGCCTGCACACATACACACACAGACACTCTTTCAGCTACACCGCAGCAGGGAAAAATAAGACTAAACTAATACTAAAACGTATTTATAAACATATTTATTATTTATAAGTCAGGAGCTGGTCTTTGGCTATGCCCTATCAGCGGTGGTGAGTTTTATGCCAGTACATGCCCTATAAAACTTGTGGGCTCTCTCATGTCTCCATGGGGGGATTGAGGTCATCCATCACTGAAGGGTTCCAACCACATTTTGGAAGGGGGGAGTCCTCCATCTGGGCTTTATCACGACGGTCAAGTGCAAATCACTCCATTGCAGCCCACTTGTTTCGGGGTGCCGGTCATCTCTTTAATGAACTCCCCCTGCAGTATAGTGATGGATTGATCCATCTGTCACTCTGGCCCAGGGACGTAGATTTTTTTCACAGGGGGTAAAAGGGCTTTTACTCGGAGACCAGATCTACCAACCCCGCCTCGTCCACCCGATTTATTTCATCCATCTGGCCTCATGTAGCCGTCATTTGTCACCATAGAAATTAATCACCGTAGCAAATCTGAAGTGCCAAACCTTGGCCACCAGCATAGCTATAAGGACATGGCTATATGTCTTCATGGTCTCCACCAGGGGGCAGTACGTGGTGCAGCAGGTTATTTAAAAAAAAAAAAAAATAAAAAAAAAAAAAATAAAAAATATAGAATTTAGTGATTATGTTGCTTTGACTGTCACCAGAAGGTCGTCAGCTCGAATCCTGCGTTGGCAGGGTACCCACAACTCCATTAGGGAACTCGGAGACTTAAATCAAAGGCAGAACTGCTTCTTAAAAACACACACGACCCTCTGCAGCAGAGCAGAAAGTGAAGCAGGCTCGTCCGCAGGATGTGCTGCGACTAGAGGACATGCGGAGGAATCCGAGAGACCTTTCTACAGCCCCTTCATCACCCAATCCCCACCCCCGCCACAATTTCAGACAGCTGGAAATCCATGATCAACACACTACCACGGAAGCGTTGCTGAAGACCAGTCATTTTTACCCTTTGGGAAGCTCATTCCGAGTTATTAATAATGGTAGCAGAAAAATGCTTTTATCATACTAAACAATCTGATTTAACAATCATGCACCAGTTACAGTATATGCTAAACACATATTAACAGCTCTGGCATTTTCAAAATTCAAAAGTATTTTTTAAAACAGCTTACAGAACATCATTAAAATATAAATAATAATAATATATATATATATATATATACATACACATACATATACATTCATCAATTTCAATCCAAATCAGGAAACAGAACTGGAGTTCAGATCGTAAATAAACTATGGGGAACAGAATTGGAATTGAATTAGAATTTCAGGGAGATTTAAACTCCAGTTCCATTTCCTGATTTGGACTGGAATTGACGAATGCATTTCGGAATGGTCACAAACCTGTTTTATTCCTAGTTATAGGTCTACTTTGATGTTTTTTTGAGTGCCTTTGTTTTGTGCTGTGCTGTCTTGTCCTGTTACTGTAACTGATTGGATGGTGCGAATAAGAATTTCTATGTACAAAAGTCAAACAGAAAATCTTGACATCAACAGGTAATCAATGTAAAAAGTATGAAGCACAACAGAGAAGTCGTACAAACGCAGCTCCCCTGGGAATAAGCTGTACTGAGGGCGATCGCCAGCTTACCCACAAGCCACAGACACCAGGCCCAGAAAATAAGCATTTACACAGAGTGATTGTCCTCAAAAACTTTCCTGCCTAAACAAGCACACAAAGAAAGCTGTGCAGACGAACAGTCACACAAATACGCTATCACAAGAAAACAAATTTCTATTAAAAATTTAAATGTTTAGAAAATCCTCTTAGGGGGGAGGATTAGGATAACACAATTATTTATAAAAGTAAAAGGATTATGTTATGCAACATCTTACATTATATTGATTAATTTTAGAACCCCTGTATAATCTTGCATAAAATCAACAACATGAAAACAACGAAATAATACAATAAAAGCAAGTCATAAAATATTAGACAAATAAAACGGAATATTCAGTCACATGGTATATAAAGGCAATTTAAACTGCTTTCAAGTTCACACATAAGCTTACATAATTAGTCTCTGCAGAGTGGCTATAGATTTCCATTCCCGAAACCCTGGAGCAGTCGCTAGTCTTTACATAAAGACGACTCTGAACTCCGAACTACCGGAGACGGCGTTTCCAAACGAAAGAGCGCTCAAAGGGGTAAACGTCTAATTACGTTTAATGAAGGAACACGCGTTTGAAATCGGACTGTTGATGATCTTGCAGGGTACACTAATTTTCCATCTAATTTGATGCAATGAACAGAATCCTCATTTATTAATTGCGTGAACGCTGTTAAAATAATTTCATGGGTTGGAAAACGGGCTGATTTTCCGCCTTTAATAACCTTTATTATTTGACAGCTGCTCGTGAATAAAGCCCTCTCCCCTCGGCTCCTCTTCCCCCTGGTTGCTTTTTATGTTGTGTTTTTTCCGTTTCATCCGTGTGTTGCCGATATTTCATTGTTTTTTTTCCCCAGATTTCTCCTGCTATTTGAAGGTTTATTTTTTTTATTTCCTCTCACTCTTTTTTCCCAGGCCAGCACTTTCTAAAAAAAGACGCGTTTCTGTTAGGGTTTGCATGCCGTTGCGTCACCGATGATAATCCGAGGCCGCTACGTTAGGGTGGATCCGCCATTAATGACTAATGATAGACGGAGGCAATATATTTCCTAAGTAGACCTTATGCGCTGTATTATTTCATCAGGCATCTGAAAAGCACCTGAAGTCCATAATAAAAACACTCTTCCTTTCCATATAAATTCCACTTTTTCAAAGTGACAGATTTAAGCATGCAGTCCACCAAGGAGACTACAGACGTATAAAATCTTCTAACGTCGTATCTTTTGTTGACTAGCATAATTTCAAAGTCGGCCCGCCGGGTCCTGCGTAAATCATGTTATGGCACCTTCAGGTGTAATTCGGTTTATGGACTTCTGAATGCAAGTTTTTATTACTGTGGGGAAAATAAAACTTTTGGATCCCTCGAAATTATAGTTGAAATGGATACAGTGGATCTTGCTGCTTTTAATTAGGACCATCTGACACAGCTCATTAATTACTCCACTGTCACAGTGGCTAAGACCTTTCTGCCCCTGTACAATTATTTATCTGACTTTATTTATTTATGTTCCCTCCCCACCCTTGCAGTTATTTTATCAGTGAGGGGGAGATGCTGTAATTGCCTCTATATTTTCTCAATTGATTGTTCAGTCACTCCTAAAGCAGAGTCCGGAATCCATGTGCTCTTCCTGAGTCCGCCGCACTGTACAGGGAGGCTGAGGCAGGATCAGGGATTAACGGTAGAGATGTACCAGTGTTCGGAATGTTTAAGGGAAAAAGTGTCCCATTATGACACTCACCGTCGGCCTTCGAGAAAAGATCAAAACGCGGCCGATAAATCTGCCATCCGTCTTCCGAAAACGACTAATCCAACGGAGGATCACGGAGGCCTGTCCCTGGAAAGACGGGATACCATGGGCAGGACGGCAGGTCATCACAGTGCACTAACGTGCTAATGCTATTTAGAGACACCCATTGACCTCATTTGTTAGAACATGCAACCTTCACACACAGAGCTGGGGCTAGCAATTGAATCTACAAACTACCCCTGAAAAGTCACAGTGCATTTCACAGCTAACGGTTGCTGATTGAGGACATTTCACCTTTCAATAAAAACTCCAGTATACAGTAGCATGTTTTGAAAGATAATCTGTGCTTAAAAAATAGGGAAAGTTTTACAAAAATAAAAAAAAAAACAGCACATGCATCACTTTGTCTGAAAACTAAAACAGCGGTTAAGTTTCCGTAATGTGACCGTCCAACAGCACCTGTTAATGGAAGACAGACAACGCTGAAAATCCATCATGTCCTTTGGTTCCTTTTCGGGCTCCTCGTGATGGAATGTTGAGCTTTAAAAGCACATCGCCCCCCCCCACCACTGCCTGGTGTTCACGAGGCCACGCTCTCCAGAGGCCCGTGTGAGAGCACACGTTGGAGCCCAGACACGATATAACCCAGCCTAATGGCTAATCGAGAGGACCGCAGCTCCCATCGCGACCTGGCAGACATGAGGGTGAGTTGGAAAAAAAAAAAAACAACAAAGTTAAAAAGGCAAAAAATAAACGAGAACAGAAAATGCATTAGAGGCCCCCGGCAACGAGCGAGAGTTATCAATTAATGAGGGGGGGGGGGGCGTAAGGCCAGCCAAGCAGCAGGAAGAAGCTAGCCAGCGGCTAACCAGCGCTAACGCCCAACCATCCCTTTAAAAGGTCTTTTAGAAGTTCAAATGAGGTCAAATGAGGTAAAAGAGCAAAAGCTACAGGCTAAAGCTACATAATGCCGCTAATTATAGTTGTCAGAAGTTGGGACCTGTGGAATCATAATTAACATGAGACGCTTTGCACCATGACGGAGCCCAAGCACAGAGACGTAGGTCATACTCCTGTAGCCAAGAGCTGGCAGGGCAGCGTAAGGCGGCTCAGCTACTGTCTATTTCAATCGTTCTTTGACCGAAGAAGAAAAGCTAACCTAATGTTAGCCCAGGCTAATTGCAATAACTGTAACCATGATTACCACTCGACCCGCCTAAACACCTATAATCGGTGGGTCTGCTGTCCAGCCCGACTGCCACGGTGTTCAAATCTCTGAAGTGATCAGACGAGCAGCCCTGCTTCAGGTACGTCACCGCAACCACAATCGGCCGTCTGGGGCCACTAAAGCTGCAAGCAATTCTAACACTGCCACAGCTAACGACATATCAGTGATAATTGCGCGAGAAGTTTCCAGTTCCTCAGCGTCCTCGCTCCAAAGACCCACCAGTTCCTTCCAGAGGCTCCAGTCAGGGCACCACAGATTGGCCAGCAGGTGACAGCTTAACGGGTCTTCCGAGGATTTTAGCACTTGATTCTTACACACATATATGAAACAGGATGAACGTGAGAGTACTACACACTCAAAGGCACAGTGACTGTTCCCTCTCTGGGATGCCGGTGTCTGTCAAAGGCCACTGAAGTCAAAGTTCTGGCAAGAAACCAAAGACCTCCACCTGCAAATTACAGAATGAAAGCTGCTCCCACAGTTTTGTTTTCCATTTCACACAAACAGTGTAACCAATGGTCTAATTAGGCTGTTCAGCAAAACAAACAAGAGCTTATCTGGATCAGAGGCAAGACTACGCTCCTTGCGTGATTGTGTGAGATTCAAATTTGATTCTTTATGAGGGAAAAATACAAAGTGAGCGTAAACTATGGATGAAGGGTCTTATTCACCGACGAATACATTTTGTACTCTTATTGACTTCATAAGCTTATTAGCAGACACCCAAAGGCTATTTCTACCCTAAATATGGGGTTTTCACCTTTATTTACGTCTGTCTGCTTATTTGTTAATTGCACATATTTACTTTTATCTATTGCTGTATTTTTTTGTTTTGATTGTATGTGTAATTGTACATATCATACCACAATCTGCACCAAATCCTTTGTGTTTTCAGTACTTGCCAAATAAAAGGTCTCTGATTCTGAATCGATGCTTGTTTTAATGTTGAATGATTAAATCGAGGTGACCTTAAAGAGCCAGAGTGAGAGTTTTAGTTTATAGGGACACCGACCAGCATGCGGAATCTTCTGTGGATTCAGCAGGTCGTAAGGTCAGAGTGAACTTGTTAAGCGGTGGAACAAGTCACACTGCCGCGCCGCCCACAGGTCAGCCAAGGAAGCTTCCGGAAGACTCCCACAGGAAGAAGCCGGTTACATTTCCTGGTTCTTTTTGAGTCTGGCCTCTGGCCAGGATCTGAACAGCTTGCGACGTGTAAAACTGGAAGGAGGTGGTGAGTTTTTGTTCTGAGGGGGGAGACTCGTCTCGTCACATTGAATGAAAGCAGAGCATGCAAAACATTTCTGCAAGGGGGGTAACAGCCTGCAGGTTCTGGTCTGGAGGCCTTAGCAACATCTCAACATGAGGAGAAACATCACACACCACTCAAACACACCATTCAGTCTATGAAACGGTGCTTCAAAAGTCATCACACTCAGAATGAAATCTACACTGCATAAGCGCAGACCATATACTGGAAGAGATAGGAGAGAACATTAATTATAACACAGATATTATATAATTAATATTAACTTATTGTTAAAAACAGTACAGGAGACATTTTGTGACCAGGAATGATGACTGAAGTAGGTAAGATGAACATGGCTGACTGACCTCAACATCCTTCAGTAAAATGACATGGGTTTAGTTAGCTGGGACCTTATTTAACCAAACCATAAGGGACTGCATTACTAGAATACTGACATGTCATCTTTGAGGGCTCAACACTTTTCCGTGATACTGTACTGGAAAAGCAGATGTATGCGTGGATAATCATTAAGACTGCCGCCCCTTTAGGCTCCACCCACACACACAGCAAACAGTCATATAAGTTATTATAAGATGCTTCTTCCGAAAATCACACTGGCCTTGATGAGTCACGTCACTCTATGGAGGAATTTGGCCTTAAAACTGCTCACACCTCAGTTTCCTTTTCAAAATTTGATTCATTCTTTACACAATACTTGTCAAAGTGTGAAGCCCCATTTTTTTAAAACTAACATCCTAATTGATCAGCATCAGAGGCTATCAAATGACTGGCTGAGATTATACCCAGCAGTCCAGTCACTCGCAGACTAAAAGTCTGCACAAGAGTTTGATCATCTTTTCTCCATTTAACAATTCAGATGTGACTCAAAATCGTTCGAGAAACATTCTGAAAATTTGCAGCATTTAAACGTGAAATATGACTCGTGTTTTTACAGACACACCATTAAACTGGTAATTCCTGTTGGTTCTTGCCAGCTTATTGGGACTGGTTATTACTGCAGTAGAAATGCCCACAACTTGTAAAATTTTGGAATACTTCATTCTTGAAATTATGATTAATAATGACGAAGAACAAGCTGATTGTGGATCTGCTTGTGTCAAATTAGAAATAATTTCTAAATCCTAACGTGAAAAACAAAATCTAATAATTTCACCCAAAAATTCGGCCAATATTTTTTTCCATCCATCATCACTTTCACATTCATCCCGAGAAAATTGCACCAATTTCCTTGTTTTCTAAAAAAAATGCGGTTTGCTCGCATCATGAAAAAAAATGAACTGAAACTTTTGAAAAATTTTAGCAAGACAGAATCGATTGGTGTTATCTGAGGCAAAACCGGCATTTCCCAAGAATCACTGTCCGCTGCCTATTATAACAACGTTCCATATAAGTTTTTTTTTAAAAAACGGCTTTCGTTTGGGAAGAATTCTGTCAAACCCTGAAAGACGCAAAGTCGAGCGAGAAAATGCCAGGTCAGCGATGCGCAGAGCAGACAAAGCGGCCGCAGGGTCCATACCGTGCAAACTCACAGAAAAGGGCTTCTGCCTTTTGGCTGATCCCCACAAACCCGCACCCACACAGAACCCCGCCGGGGACCTGGAAACAGCCGCCACGGTTGCTTCTCCTCCGCCGCCGACAGCAAGGGCTCAGGAAGCGCACCTCGCTTCAGCAGCCGTCCGTCTTTACGGCATAATTAATTGACCGCGGTTCTTTGCCAGCCGCCGGTTTCCTCGGCAGCCTGGTCCGCACCTGCTGACGGTGAGCGCCTCGCATAATTTGGCACCCAGAGCCGCGCTAACGACAGATATTTTAAGTTCTGGACTAATCATTTTTTACAACCGGATATTCATCACTACGATGCAGGCTAGCAATCATATCAGAGGTGCAGTTCCATTTGTCAGAATTAGATTCACAATCTCCACATGACTGTCTCCAGCTTCTTAACCACAGCTGAAACTGCGCATAATTATATACCTTAATTACGTCTAAGTGACTGTATAAGGGTTTATAGTGGCCCCTACTGGGGCAGAACCCTTTTACCCACATGGCCTGAAACTTCAGCTCCACCTATCTCTTATCTCATTTATCTGGCACATCTTTGAGCATTAAGGGCCTTTGCTCATGGGCCCAACGTTAAAATCACGCACCCAATGTGGGATTTGAGTCAGCAACCTTCCAATTGTAAACACAGCATCCCACTGTAGAAGTTTTACTTAAACAAAAATGATCTGAGGGCACAACAAAGAAAATGATTGGTTCATAGAGATAACCAATCAGATTGTATGGGGGGGGCAAGCAACTAGAGGAGGTAGAATCAAGACATCTGATTAGTTGGTGTTGCCTTCTCTAGTTGCTTGGACCCCTCTACTGCATAATATGATTGGTTATCTCTCTAACGCAATCATTTTTTGTTCTGCCCTCAGAACATTTTTATGTAAGTAAAACTACCATGGGCTCTCTTCATCCTGATACCTCATTGCTCCAAGAGGATGCTGCTCATACATTATCATTACTACCGCATACAACAGGTGGAGGATCACTAACATTATTTAGAGTAATGTTGTTTTTTGAGGCACAGCATCACAATGGGAAACTGCCATCTCGAGGTCAGAAGGAAGAGGCTCCTTAATCACTAGGCCGCCTGTTCTCATACCTCACAATAAACAAGAAAGCCCTAAAACATCACCCCACGCCTCCTTCCAGCGGAAACCCACTGGCCTCTCCGTCGCCTCTCCTTTACCTGGCCCTTCCTCTTTTGATCATTCAGGCACCCACGTTACCACATGCCGCGTCACAGTGTGTGACAGAGACGCCGGTGCCTGCGTTTCATAGCCCGCACCGGGAAAATGAGCCTCGTCCTTGAAAAGTAATTGTTTTGCGAAGCTGCACCTCGATTAATTAGTTTCCGAGATGCCATTTCACAGCTACCTGCCACCGCCCCCGCTATCCGATCCTCGTAAGACGTCACGCCGGTCAGATTTAACAGGAAGGGGACTGGAATGTTTCCTGTATGCTTGTTATTTCAAAGGAAACCAAAGCGAAAGCTTTTCTGCCGCCTCATTACTGGGAATGTTAGAATAAATGAGAGAAATCCGGCCGGCTACGTGATTGGAAAACGAGAGCCTGACTTCCAAACAGCAGAAGCCGTTTCAGGCTCCAATGTGCGATTCTCTTAAGGCTCTCGTCCCGTTTTGCGCCTTCACTGAACGCAAAATTGTCTGGGTCTAAGGTGCGGATGGAGGGACCCTAGACAGCAAGGCCCAGAGGAGTACTTCATAATGGCATGTCATTCATGGTGGGGCATCAATGCCACTTTTTTGGGGGGATACAGCACTGAATCAGATTCCATGCCCCCACATCCAGCGTGCCAATAACAGGCTGCTTTGCGGTGGCAGAAATGCCAGCCTCCCTAATTCACGGTCACGTCTCTACATCCCAAAGGCTACACTGTGATCTTACCACAAAAACCTACAGGGTGACCCTCAGTCATGCTTTAGCATTATAAAGG
This sequence comes from Mormyrus lacerda, assembly GCA_015163995.2. Classification (NCBI taxonomy): domain Eukaryota; kingdom Metazoa; phylum Chordata; class Actinopteri; order Osteoglossiformes; family Mormyridae; genus Mormyrus; species Mormyrus lacerda. The sequence continues at coordinate 14,383,342 of JAABNX020000044.1, forward strand.
TCAAGCCACGGTCAAGTCGAGGCACTCTAAAGGTCAACTGTGATCATAGCAGAGCATAAAACCCTGAACCGTGTAACTATGAATAATGTAATTTCTCTGCAGTACAGACATTGACCCACAGCCACGCCTCTCCATTATAAAGGTCAAACCATGGTCAAACGCAACGACAACAGTAACTGCTTCACAGCCCCCACAATCAGTCATGATTTATGGTCACTAGTCAGCAATATAAAGGCAGGCTTGCAGTCATTAGTCAGCATTGTAAAGGCAGGTTTATGGTTGTTAGTCAGCATTGTAAAGGCAGGTTTATGGTTGTTAGTCAGCATTGTAAAGGCAGGTTTATGGTCATTAGTCTGCATTATAATGGCAGGTTTACTGTCGTTATTCAGCATTATAAAGGCAGGTTTATGGTCATTAGTCAGCATTGTAAAGGCAGGTTTACGGTCATTAGTCAGCATTGTAAAGGCAGGTTTACGGTCATTAGTCAGCATTGTAAAGGCAGGTTCATGGTCATTAGTCTGCATTATAAAGGCAGGTTTACGGTCATTAGTCAGCATTGTAAAGGCAGGTTTACGGTCATTAGTCACCATTGTAAAGGCAGGTTCATGGTCATTAGTCTGCATTATAAAGGCAGGTTTACGGTCAGTAGTCAGCATTGTAAAGGCAGGTTTAAGGTCATTAGTTAGCATTGTAAAGGCAGGTTTACGGTCATTAGTCAGCATTGTAAAGGCAGGTTTACGGTCATTAGTCAGTATCGTAAAGGATGTCTCACAGTTTTAAGTCAGGATTGTTGCCTCGCTGCCATAACTCACGCTGGTAAATGCCAGATCCCGGCTGTAAGTCAGCTTTACACTGGCTGTTTCACGGTCGTATGTCAGGCCTATAAAGGCTGCCTCATGGCCGTAAGTCACCAATATAAAGGCCACCCCCGCAGTCGTAAGTCAGCACTGTAAACACTGCCTTATGGTCATATGCTAGCATCCTAAAATCTGCCCCTGTGTCACACATCAGAGAGCACCCTACCACAGAAAATCAGCCTCCAGGGGGCGCTACACCATCATGCATCACCATCGTAAAACTGCCTTACAGCTCCACATCAGCTTTATGTATATATGAGCATTTTTATAAATATATGCACATCTCCAAAAGGGATATTTGTATAAAAATACGAGCTATGCCGTTGTTCCTGGAAGCTCTCAGTGAATAGAACAGATATCTGTGCAAAGGAATCCTACATCCCATTCTGGGTCTCTAGCTGATAGACTGTGGGCTCAGTGGTCATTCATCTGTTTCCTGATTTTCAAACTCAGAACCAACAGATTTAACAGTCCCTGCAGCAATTCCCCTGGAGATTTATGAGGCTGAACTTTCTTGATCAATTCCTCCATGCCTGACCTTTCAGCCAGGGGGCGCCAGTCAGCAGATGGAGGGAACACCAGGCACCCAGACATGCTTTGCTTCATGCTGGCCCGTAGGTCACATGTTGTTCCAGACAAATCACCTGTTATTAACTGCAATTTATCGACAGGAATGGGGGGAGGCGGGGGGGGGCATAATGCTGATTCTATTGTCAGTTAAAGGAAGCTTATAATGGATGGATGGATATATGGATGGATGGGGAAGAGAGCAGCATTAGCAGATGAAAACCAATTGGTAGAGGTGGAGAATTTTCAGAACGCAAACCTGTTTGGCTCTCAGTCATCAGAACCAATCAATAGCAGAGCAGAAAAGCAAAGAGACACATTCATACACAAACTCCACCCACGTCACACTGAAGACTCACTATGGGGACCAAGGTGCTGGTGAATTGTATGGTAGCATATTATCAGTGTGAGAGAGGGCTTCAGGGTTTCTGTAGCTCCCGGGGAGACTGCCATTAATCCATGATACGCAGCTCACAACAAGCGTCCAAGAAATTACCACCACCGCCTGGACCACAAGAAGGGCCCTGACTGTAGGAACACCCATGTGCAATGAGTGGGGGGTGGGGTAGAGAGAGGGGGGGGGGGAGTGAGGAGCAGCAGGGAGGACCCTCACGGAGCCCTCTTAAACGTGACCTATAATTCACGTTCCCAAACAAAATTACCGCTGGCCTCCCCGCTTGCCCGCCCCACAGCCGCTCTCATTAGCGGCCTGCCATGCTGGAGCTCTTCAAGTCATTTGCCGAAAGGAAATTAAATTGCGGTCTTCACGGCGGGGACACCGCACAGCTCAGTGCCGCTGAAATCGCAGCCTCGTTTCGCTGATAAGTTCATCCAGTCTATATGAACCCAAATTCCTTCAAAACATCGGTCTAATGGTGCAGTTTTTCTCTCCCTGTTATTTATACATTAGTTGTATTTATTGGAGGAGTAACATTTTCTTCGCTGTCTAATTTATTGATACATAACGGAATAACAATCTCGAGCAGCTGAGTTTTAAACCACAGCCCTGTTATCTTAGATATTTAAAGGCCAACAGCTGTCTAGATGATTTTGTTTCCATCAAGACCCGTGGGATGTTTAAAAGGTGTCAGTAAAGATGTCACACTAAAGTGGCTGGGAAACGTCAGAGCTTGCCTTATTTTTATAATGCCGTCGTGGTCCACGTCCGCCACACACGTAACCGGCTTTTTCTGACCCGGGCTGTCGGCCTCATGTGACGCATCTGTCCCATGTAACGTTTCCCCGCCACGATCCAACTCCACCACCAAATATCTAAAAGACCAGCAGATACCTAAAGGTTAACCGCAGCTGCACAAACACACAAACACACAAGCTCCTGCCATTCTTAGAAGATGACGTGACGATGACTCAAGACGACGGCAATGAAAACAGTGGCAAGTGCAGTTTTATGCGATTCGGTTTGACTCACAGATTGTATCTCACGTCATATTGTCCTCCTTTTAAACATTTAATCAAAGTTATATTTGTTTGTTTGTTGTTTATGTGGATAACAAATGGCGCAGGACATTAACAATATACTTATTCTTAGTGTCAGTAATATTGTACAGGGATTTAATGCATATTAGATAATGAGGACGATATTATAAATTAAAATGTAAATATTTTTTAGCAATGTAGTGCTGAATCGTAACCAAAAAAAATATTCCCCAGCTATATAACGTACAATACATTTAAAGATTCTGCAAAACTCTATCTCTGCATGTGCCTTGCAGTGAGGATAGTGTGTCATAACCTCGATTTCCAGTATCAGTGAAGGACGAAGTAAAAAGACAGCAGTCAACGGGGCAACCTGCTTCCCAAAAAGAGAGAAAATCCCCCCCCCCACCCCAAAAAAAAAAAATAAATAAAATTAGATAGATAGATAGATAGATAGATAGATAGATAGATAGATAGATAGATAGATTAACCTCGCCGTGAGTTCCTTATGGAAGTGCAGTCAACGCGCGTCAATCGCCGCTTTCGCCTGAAGGCAGGTGAACCCCGCTCCAGCGTGGGATGGAGACGATTTGTCTTTAAACACCATCCTGAAGCGCTGTTCATCCATATAACAGACGGTAAAAATTACAAGCAAATGTACCACTATTCTACCATCGGACACATTTCTTGATAAATGTACCTATGTGACGGCCTTATAAGAAAATGCATAGGATTAGAATGTAGCTATATTTTCTCACGTAGCGAAATACAACGATTGTCCTCAGCAGTGGAGATAAATTTCCAAGTATTGTTATACATTATAATATTAATCTCGTGTGTTCATTTTTCTTAAATTCCAGCTGTTTTTTTTGGGGGGGGGGGGGAGTTACAGCTGCAGTTTTGTAAATTCCGTTTTGTAAATGCGATTTATGACAGCCGAACTTAAACATCTGCGTGCGGCGCTGGATGCGCACATTGTCACGTTGTTACTCTCCGGGAGAAAGTTGCCTTTTAAGTGTCAGCTTTTCCACTGCGTCTTTGCGCGCGCCGCTCCGCGGGAGCTCATCTGCGCGCTTATTGGAACTGTCTTTATGCGCAGAGGTGGCGCAAAAGGCGGATCGCAGAAGCACATTTTCTGGGGATGGCTTTTCAGACTAACAAAGGTGCTCCTGATATTAATTCATGCAGCTGATCTAGCGACATCACGGAGCAATGAAGAAGCAAATGCAGCTTAGAAACTGTAAAGCAGCGATCGGACCACACGCGCGTTTTTGTCCCACTCAGCATCAAAGAAATTATAAAGAAAGAAAAACAAGTTTGCTTGATATTCATTTAAGATGCAATAATAATTGTAATAACGAAAATAATAATTATTTGTCTAATTATAAGTATGATAATAACAACAATAATGAGAAATATACTGTTTCCAAAATGTAAGTAGGTTATACAAAGTAGCAGAATATAATTTCTACAGCAGTTTTACAGATCTACATAGACACACACACCTTCCAAGCACAAGCACACCAGTGCATACCACAAGATATAAGCATAGATCGAGAAAGACAGCAAATATTCATCCTTGCCAGTCAGCCACTATCGTAGCGTTCCGTATTATTCTTAGACGCAATCGTTAATTT
>JAABNX020000044.1:14416471-14429496 GCA_015163995.2 Mormyrus lacerda
GGAGTCTGAGATGCTCCCTGATTAACGGGTCCCGGGGGGGGGGGCTCTGGACACATGACTCTACCCACTGCGGGTGGCGTGACGTCGTTAAAACACCCAGCCTTACGTGGTCAGTGTGAGCTGCCCCCACCCCCTGGGACCCGACCCTCGGGCCTGCCGGTACCCGCAGACAGAGACGCGTCAGGGCCTGAGCTGACCCGCTGGGTCGGGTCGCAGCTTCACCGATTTCCCCAGGCAGCCTCACGGTCCCCTTATCTTAGGGGAGAAGCTGCAGCCGTTGGCTAATTATTAAGCTAATTAAGTGAAGGGAGCCACATGGCTCTGCCATTCTGAGGTTTAAAGTATTCGGTCAGCTTTGAGGGGGGGGGGGTTGGACCGCAGAACTGCAGAGGGGGGGCCAACTGCGTTCCATGCCTGGGCTGATTTTGGAGCATAATTGATAATGAAGTGATAAAATAACACAACAAAATCACCTACAAATAATTTAATGCAGACTGACTTTTATAATTTGGATCAGATGTAACTTGAGCTTTAAAGTACACGGATAAGTGCACTTGACATTATGTCACCCGCCCTTGTTCAGATGCAGCCTGCGGTCCCACCATTGGAGGAATTTAGAAAATGCTTTTAAAAAAGACAAGGAAAATACGACATACTTTGTATCTTGAGCTGTTTGTGCCCTTAGGTCTTCTCTGATTCGCTCCTGGCAGAGACCATGTGACAAATTGCAGTGCCTGTGGCATTGCTGTGGGCGGGGCCTCAGTCACCATATGGCTGCAGTATCCAGTTAAATCCGGTCTGATACAGCAGTTTCACTGCAGGGAGTGGAAGCAAGCTGGATGTTTTGGGATCTCAACTACGGCTTTGGCCTATAAAGCTCTCGATATTTAAAATTATTTTATGGTCTTTTGTTAAAAAATAAATAGAAATAGAAAACAAGTTATATATGTGGAGCATGCATAGAATTTGGAGTATAGAATTTGCCAATTGATGCCTGTAAAGTGGGACCATTAAGTCAGACAAAGTTTCGGTGCCTTATAGTTATAATAATGCCAGTCAGCAATAATAATAATAATAATCATAATAATAATAAAGTCCGCAATGAATCGGACTGGGGGGGCTGCCTTGTGCTCCCCCTGCATTATGATTTGTGACGCCATCATCTACACCGTGCCAGTACTGCATTTGTTTATAGCCTGAGGTAAAACAAGCATGTCATTCGTAAAATGTTCAAAGGCACACGGCTGTTTATCTGGATAACCGCGTCACACACCTGCAGAAACTGTGTCATTGGGGAAGCGTGTAACGCGCCTGGGTTTCCGTCTGAGAGTCACCGGCCTCCGGTCACAGAGGAACGATAAGACTTTCCTTCTCATCTCCATCTTCATCATCATCTCCAGCACACATGCCTTTTGCTGCAGAAACCTGCAAACGTTTCCCCCTCCCAATGATTCCAGAACATTCTTTATCTAACATTGAAACCACGTTCATGGGTTCATCCCCCCAGCAGGGGATGTGTGTCTTATGGCCTCTGATGTTTTTTAGAAACGGTACTTTAGCTAATGACTTAAACCTCAGATCAGGAAGTGAATGTCCCCATGGCCCTTTCACATGGTGGTTACTGAATGTCCCCAGGGCCCTTTCGCATGGTGGTTACTGAATGTCCCCAGGGCCCTTTCGCATGGTGGTTACTGAATGTCCCCAGGGCCCTTTCGCATGGTTGTTACTGAATGTCCCCAGGGCCCTTTCGCATGGTGGTTACTGAATGTCCCCAGGGCCCTTTTGCATGGTTGTTACTAATGTCCCCAGGGCCCTTTTGCATGGTTGTATTAGAATCATCGTATAATTTGTTTATTAAGGTATTTATTTTTTTTCATTGCTATTTTAATTACCTCATTCCTGCACTTACCTGACGGGCTCTTATCTGTAGACAGACACTGACAGACTTTATTAATCCTAAAATAAATTGCAAGTTTACAGTAGCACAACACGCACAAACATTTAGACAGTAAAAAAAGATGTTTAGACTCTAATAAACAGCAACAATAAACAGTGCAGAGAATCTCGGTTAAAATCTTGCGCAGAATTCCATAGTAACAACACAGTAATAAATTGTATTCCATGGTTAGTTGTACAGTGGAGTAATGAATGTTCTGCATATAGGGATGATATTTCTGGGCCCCGGCGGTAAGAAATACCTTAATTGGTAAGTAGATTTAAACCCCCCCCCCCACCTCTTCCTGCCTGCTTAGCTGGCTGCCCCAGCAGCAGGATGGAGATGCTCCCCCCAACAGCTGGCTAGAGCACCAGGGTGTTTATAACGTGACAGACACAAGGGTGTAGAATGGACTGAGAGTGCTTTCCTTGGCAGTAACTGCCCTGGGTTGGTGGGGGGGGGGTTGATTGTCATGTGTGTCGCTCTCAGCTTGACTAATCGCACACAAAAGGCCTGTGACATCTAGCTATCCAGCCGCAATCCCCAAGTGACCTCTGACCTCCCAGCAGCTGCGTACGAGCGGAGCATCCCGCGTTTCCCTTGCGCAGAGCTCGCCGCTGGCCACTGGGGGGCGCAGTTGGTGGAGAGCAGCACGATACTGGGAACACGCCGCGCGTCCTTGATGCGCAGCTGTAAATCACAGAGGTGTTTTTGTTCAGACTGTGGGAATTCAGCGCAGGCCTTGTGGGGTGTCACTCATCAGTACGGGAAGCAATGTATGTAGCAATTTTGATTAATGTTACAGTAATTTTGCCTAACTTTCCTGTTTCTATTTAAATATATATTTTGTAGGTACTTTTGTCCAAAGTCATGTAAAAGTCATGAGACATTGAGGCCAAAGAGAACGATGGCAGTCTGCATCAGCATCCTGTCAGTCACATGATTACTCTTCCAGGCATGGGATTCAAACCCACAACCTTCCGGTCGCAGAGCCCTTCCCCACTGTGTTACATAGCCCTCAACTTCCGCACTTCCTTTCCTTCCTGTCTGCCCCCACAGCTGTTCCACGTCGCCTACGTTCTCGTGAAGTTTGCCAACTCTCCCCGGCCGGACCTCTGGGTGCTAGAGCGCTCCGTCGACTTCGGGGAGACCTACCAGCCCTGGCAGTACTTCGCATGTGAGTACACTGTCTGACGGCAGCCCTTGCTGATGTAGCCGGGAATCCCTGGGGATTTGATGGTGGGGGGTTTAACTCAAAAATAAAGAGCTTGAGCTGATCAATCTGTTTGTCAATGGATTGATGGATGGATGCAGAGCGTCTTGAATTCCTGAATTCTTGAAGATCTCATTTACAAAAATCACACCTTTTTTTTTTAACGAGTGACGCATGTTTTTACATGGAGGAGTATTGGTTCACGGGATCAGGCTCTGGAAGATGTTTGTGGTGTTTAAGCTGGCTTGAAATCCCGTGCAGTTTCACCGTGTCTCTCTTTCTGGAGAGATCCCAGATCAGGCTGTGCTTTCACTGACGACGTGTCAGGCCTTTCAGGAAATGTTTGGAAGGTTGGGAAAGAGCAGAATGCAAACACAGTTGGCATTACCTGTCTGATAAACTCGCTCCGTAATGTAAAGGTGTGCCCCGGTGTTTTACTTACTCTGTGAGGCATGCAGACTGCACTTATGTGGGGGGGCTGTTTGCAGTCTGCGTCATTGTGTTGGGGGGTCTGCGTCATTGTGTTGGGGGGCTTCAGTGTGTCTCTGTCTGCATTAGTGTCTGTCTGTCTGTCTTTGTCTTTACCACATTGTGGGGAGTAAATGCCCCCAGTTATTTTTTGCTTACAGGGACATTCTTCAGTTTACCACAATTTAAGCCTCACTACCATAACCAGATGTCTTGTCTTGTATTTAGTTTGGTTACTTATGGTTAAAATCGTCATGTTGGGATTAGAGTTTTCCCCATAGAAATGAATGGACAGTCCCCACAAAGATGTAATTATTAACCTGTGTGTCTGTGTGTGTGTCTGGATGTATGTGTGAGCCTGTGTCTGTCTGTCTGTCTGTGTTGACGCCCCAGCGTGAGGGTAAAACATTCCAGTGACCTGTCCCAGTTCCTTCGAAGCAGTGAGCAGGCCCCAGTGCGACACTGTCTGCATGTCCCCTCCCTCCGAGATCAGCAACATGAAGGGGCAGAAACGTCCATAAGCAGATCCTCTCTGTGCTTTTAGCACAAATGCAGCCACCGCATTCCTGCATTAAATCAGGTGTCACTTGATACATGCCGTCGGGGACAGAGAACAATGGCATCAGTGCAGCCTCTCAAGGCACGGCGGCGGGGGGGGGTCGCTTTGAAACCCAGAACTTGGAAAGTCACCCCCGCCCGACCCCAATCGTCCAGGCTGCCAGTGCAACAGCAATCTGCCCCCCCCCCCCTCCGGGAAGGTCACAGTGTGCCTGTGTGTGGGGGTTTGGGCCCGGAGATAAGGGCAGGTGGCCGGGAGCGTCCGTGGGGGCCGGAAGGCCGAAGCCTGACTCCGAGCTGTGGCTCCCACGCTGTTTGTCCCCCCAACCCCTCAGTCTGTCACAGAGACGGCCCTCACGGCGACTCCCTCAGGAATGTACACCACACCGAGAGAAGACAGCAAGCGCCCCGGGGGGACACTGCCGCGCTCGCCTGTGGTCCTTAGCCGTTAGCGGCTCACTCAGATCTCTTCTCTTGTGTTTTCGTTTCTAAATGCTCACTATCGCCCCAGGTTGAGGGATTTCGATTCTGTGTTGCCTAAGCGGGACTCTCCCTTAACATTTAAGGTACCGCTTATTCTCTGAGAAGAGCCGGCAAGTCCATCTGCCAACTATCGCTTAATGTCCCTGATGAAAACACTGCTTTAGTTTCCATAAATAACTAACGATTCCAAAGACAAATCGGTGATAATTAAACTGAGCCGTTATTTAAAGTTCCACAATACCTCAGACTGTGTGATTATGTGGACTGGAGATTTGAAATAACCTTATGTTCGGAGTATGTGTGTATAAATACAATTGAAACATTCTAGCAATGATTTATTATGATTATACCTCTGTTTATCTTCAGCATAGATTAACAGATGTTTCCTGTCTGTTTTTGTCATGAATCAGCTTCGAAACGGGACTGCATCGAGCGCTTTGGTCAGAGAACAATCCAGCGTATCAGCAAGGACAACCATGTCATCTGCACGACTGAATACTCGCGCATCGTCCCTCTGGAAAATGGGGAGGTGCGTATACATGGACACTTACGGCACTTGAACGTTCGCGTATTCAGTCTCCGTAATACTGTTAAGCCTGGAAGATGTGTGAAGTCACGTGACTTTGGCTCTAGGGTTCTTGACGTTTCAGGGTCTGTCATGGGGGCTTCGGTTAACCCCGCGTTTTCGTGACGGCAGATCGTCGTCTCCCTGGTGAACGGGCGTCCGGGGGCCATGAACTTCTCGTACTCGCCTGTGCTGAGGGACTTCACCAAGGCCACCAACATCCGCCTGCGCTTTCTGCGTACCAACACCCTGCTGGGACACCTCATGGGCAAGGCGCTGCGCGACCCGACCGTCACACGCAGGGTGGGCATCTCCCGTGGGCCTCAAACCACGTTCACCAGCATTTACACCACGGTCGCCGACAGTCACTACACAAAGTATTAAAGAAAAACCTTCCTTATTTAGGAGATGCTCAAACCGTATGTTCTGCTACCCAGCTAGCTAGCTATGGGGGGGGGCAGAAACGACCACCCTGTCCCCAGTAGCACTCGCACATGTTTGTACCGCACACAAGCTTTGCTTTTGACCATTGGCTATAAACATGCTATTCTGTTCTTGCATAACGAATTTTTGCTCCTTTCCTGGTCTCCCTGCCGATCTGGCTACACCTTCTGCTTCATTTTGGCAGATCAGGAGTGCTTTCCTGACCCAGATCAGGACCACTATGTCTCATGTTGGCCGGGATTATTTCAAAGACCATTCAGACTTACGTAGTCCTTGCACTAAAATCACGGTGACTGATCTCTCTCTGCCCACTGCAGTATTACTACAGCATCAAGGACATCAGCATCGGTGGCCGGTGCGTGTGCAACGGGCACGCAGACGCCTGCAGTGCCAAGGACCCCAGCGACCCCTACAGGTGAGTGACAGAATGGCGTCTTCAACAGCCACGGATTCTCTGATTGCAATGCTCAGCTTGGTTTAGCGGTTACTGCTTAACATTATTTGTGTGGATGTAAATAAATAAATCACACTCGGCGTAAAGTTGTAGGGATTTTATAAATCTGGGATACAAAGCAAAATGGCAAGTAGGGTTTTGTCAGTCTCGTCTCTTGGGATCCTCGCGGCTGAAAGCCTAAGAAGCAGAAAATGACATCAGTTGAATAGGTGGGACAGAAAGAGGGAATCTCCATCTCCATCCATCCATCTTCCAATCTGCTTAATCCTATTGGGTCGTGGGGGGTCCAGAGCATATTCTGGAAGCAATGGGCACGAGGCAGGGAACAACCCTGGACAGACATGGGGAGAACATGCAAACTCCACACACATGTAACCCAGGCGGAGACTCAAACCCGGGTCCCAGAAGTGTGAGGCAACAGTGCTAACCACTGCACCACCATGCCGCCCCCCCAGAGGGAATCTCTACCATGGAAAATAAGAAAGAATACCAAAAGCTCAAAGGGGAAACATGAAGGGCATTTGATAGATAAGCGGACGGAAGCTTCTGGAAGATAAGCGCACAGGGTGGGGGGTATGAAAGGCAGAAAAGAATGAGGGATAGAAGAGGATAAGAGCCATAGGGAGTGTGCTGTGGGCCGTTTCCCGGACGCTGACCGGCGCAGCATGTCAGGTGACGGATGGTGATGGATCCCAGGTCTCTGACGGTCTGTGAGTTTCGTTAGAATAGTGATCAGTGTGACACGAAGCAGGCTGCAGAGGCCGGTTGTTTCTCTGATGTTTGGGGGAAAATTGTTTAAATTTTACATATCGCTGCCGAGGTCATCGGTGATTCTTCGAAACACTTATGGGGGTGTCTTTTATTTGATGCGCGCATTATGTATGTCGGTTAAAACATCTCTGATCTGTGTATAAGTCACTGTGAAGTGTAATGAATGTTTCCTATTTCCTGCTTGTGTGTGTGTGTGTCAGTGAGTGCGGAAGGGAGAGAGGCCCATATAGTTATAACTTGTAAAGTTCTAGCCATGGCTAGAGTTTATCTCTATATGGTGACACTGGAGGGCCACAGAAGGGGTCCCGTGCCTTCAGAGAGATACATTTCCGTTTTGATTGCACGCCTGTTTGTCATTTCTGGGAATGAGTTGCACGTTCTCCAAGCACCTGACTCCAGCCCTAGTCTTTGCAGGCAGATACAGGCCAGAGCTCTGTGTCAGGTCACCGGGGGCTGAGGGATTGTGGGTACTGGGGGCAGTTAGGCATTACAGGTAGGTAACTGAACCAGGCTGGGGGAGGGGTGTAGACAGAGGGGACCCCTCGTAGAGGATTAGGCTAATTTCGCCACGGGGAAGGTTTCTGGGGTTAATGCTGTGTCACGCTTGGCTGTCAGCTTGATGTTGGCCTGATGTGTAGCTCAGTGGTTTTTGTCACTAGGCCTGTGATCTGAAGGTCGCCGGACCTGAGGTCTGAGGCTTGGCAGTGCAGTTTCTCCCTGAGTTAAACCCTTTAGCCTCCAGTCGCCCCCAGGGACAGCGTGCGCTAACCCCGACGGCATTCTCTCGCCCGTCCTAGGCTGCAGTGCGACTGCCAGCACAACACGTGTGGCCCGTCATGTGATCAGTGTTGCCCTGGATTCAACCAGATGCCATGGCGACCGGCAACCACCGACAGTGCCAATGAATGCGAAGGTGAGTCTTTTCTGGAAGTCTCCGTTACACCCGTCACACCCGAGACCCGAGTTTTCAGCCTTCCGTTTCCTTTGTGTTCATCTGTTACTATGGAAACCAGTGTCCTGAAGGTATTAGTTTAACTAATCCCTGAATTCGAGAGTGACACGTCCTAGACTTTCTGACCTTTTCAATAAAAGGGCGCATCGCTGGACAACTGCTTCTGTACTATTTTGTATTTGTTTACAGCAGTATAAACTAGAATGATCTGCAAGGTCACCACTTTTTGAATAAAGATTTTTTTTCCTTCAGACTCGGACCAAAGTAGGCCTTTAATGTTGAGGATTGTATTCCGTGAAACGTATAGACGCACTCCCAGAGGCCTCCCAGAGCCATGTGAAACCCTAACCCTCAATCAAGGTGTCAACACCCCCACAGAAACAAACTTTTTTGTCACCAGACCCCCCCGCGGCTGCCAGTGAACGAGATGCTTTGAACTGAGTCCAAGAACGATTAGCCTTCACTTACCTTAAAGTGGCGGGCGGTCGTGGCCGCATACGCGTTTATCTTAAGCGCCGCGTCGCCTGAACACACCCCAAAGCATGTGATTGTGCTGGCGGCACCAACACGGGTTTCGGTCACATGGAGGGGATTGGAGTCACGTGGTGTCGCTTTACGCGTGTAGGTCGGGGGGGGGGGGGGGGGGACCGCTTTTATTAAAGCTTGAGACCCTCTTCATCCCAGATTCTGCTTCTCTCTCATCAATCTTCTCCTCTTCCTCCCTCCCTCTGTCTGTGACCCCCTGCTTCCTGCTTGTGTCGACTTGCTGCCACAGCATCTCCTCTACATAAGGGCCACGTTTATTTAATATTTGGTGTAGTAACTGTTTGTAGCTAACAGGGCCCCCCAGACCTCGGTGTCTCATTGTTTGAAGTGCATCCCGTTTGCCCCCCCCGTGTGTATACATGTATATGTTTTATATATATGTGTATATATATATATATATATATGTGTGTGTGTATGTATGTAATGTAAAAAAATGTTTAAATCAGGTCTCTCCCTCTCTCTCTCTGCCTCCTGCAGCTTGTAACTGTAACGGACATGCAGACGATTGTTACTACGACACGGAGGTGGACCGGCAGCGAGCCAGCATCAACCTGCGGGGGGAGCCACGGGGGGGCGGAGTCTGCCGGGACTGTCAGGTGGGTCTGACCCGCCGATTTCTCACCCGTCTGCATGGAGTCGGAGTGTCGCTCCAACCAGCTGCAGCCCTGGTAAAGAGCAAGGCCCTTAACCCCCAGCTCCCTGGGTGCTGCCGTGGGGGGGCTGCCCTTCGCGGACAGCTTGCTTACAAAGAGCGAGTTGAGGGAGGCATAAAAGATAATTTCCCAAGGGATCAATGAAGTGTTGATGATGATTATTATTATTATAGATGTTTAATGAAACATCCCCATTTTGAAAATGCATTTGAATCCATCATAAAGCTAAAACCATGGTGATCCTCCTCTGGACATTCATAGCCAAGGATTATATTTTGAGTCCTTGTTAATTGTAGCTGTGTGGACATAGCAGATCACACCTTGAGTGGATGGATCTGGTGGTTTTTATCTAATAAGTGCAAGCAGATACAGGCGGGCGATCTGAAGGAAATCTCGCAAAGTATTGTGGGTAATGGAGGCAGTTGGGTGGTACGGCAGGGTAACGGGTGTTTCGTTTTTTTTTATTAAGTGAAACATTTTGTCTGATCCCTCGCACAGCACCACACTATGGGGATCAACTGCGACCGCTGCGTTTCCGGATACTATCGGTCACCTGACCACCCGCTGGACTCGCCGTGGGTCTGCGCGCGTGAGTGAAGCTGCCCTCGTGGCTGCCATCTTCCCTGTCGTCCTCTGAGTACTACTGGCCCGTGGTAGCGCCTCTGGACTGTCACTAAAACCGGCCCTTCACCCCTCTGCCCACCTCCCAGTTTGTGACTGCCAATCGGACTTCACGGACGGCACCTGTGAAGATCTAACTGGCCGCTGCTACTGCAAGCCCAACTACACCGGCGAAAATTGTGATTTCTGTGCCGAGGGCTACCTCGATTTCCCACAGTGTCTCCGTAAGTCTGCCTTCTGGGCCACTCTCCTTAACTTTAGCTCTGCCCCCTTTAACCTGGAGCCCAGCCTGCTAACTCCTCATAACCACCTTGCTTTGTCTCACCTACAGCTGCCCCTCCTTATCCCAACAATGGGAAAGATGAGGTCCTCCCCGCGAGTCACATCATACGTAAGCCAGTCGTATGCCTAGAGGGGAAGGGGAGCCCTCTGCTGGCCGGGCATTTAAAGTTCAGGCGTTTAAAGTAGCTGGCCGTCTGCTGTCTCGCTTCCCCAGATTGCGACTGCGACCCCACCGGCACGAAGGACCACACGTGCCGGGCAGACCCTCACACAGGCACCTGCGTCTGTAAGGAGGGCTTTGCGGGCCCACGGTGCGACCATTGTGCCCCCGGATTCCACGGCGCCAGCTGCCAGAGTATGTAGGCCTGCCATTTATATTCTGCACGGAACGGTCCATTAAGTGGGTGGCTTGGGGGGGGGGGGGGTCGTGGTGGAAGCGTGAAATGTGTTAAGCCGCTGTTTGCACAGCAGTGAGGTGTGTCTGTGTCTTAACGCCCCCCCAGTCTGTCACTGCGAGGGGCCTGGCTGCCTGGATGGCTCGTGTGACCCAGTGACGGGGCAGGCCGTTTGCCGCCCTGGGTACCAGGGCTTCGCCTGTGATCAGTGTGCACCCGCGTACTTCAGCTACCCCCTGTGCCAGCGTAAGCCCCCGGCTCTGTGGTTTCCTCATGCACGGCTACCATCATTCCCAGGCTGATGCTCAGTGGTACTCATGCTCCTCCTTCTCTCTGCCCACTCTTCCTCCTCTCTCACCTCTCACTCGTTCTCTCTCTCCCCACCTCTCTCCTCCTCTTTCTTACCCTCCCTTTGTCTCTCTCCTACTGTCTCCTCCTCTCCCCACCCTTTCCCCTCCTCTCTCCCTCCCTCTCTCCCTCTCTCTCCTCCCCCTCCCTACAGCGTGCAGCTGCAGTGCCGTGGGCTCCCTCTCCGGGGGATGTGACCAGTTTGGTCGCTGCCTTTGCCGTCCCGGGTTCCAGGGCCCACGCTGTGAGGAGTGCCTCTCTGCCTTTCTCTCCTACCCGTACTGCCAAGGTGTGTGAATGGGCTTGGGGGAGCCTCTACCTGAATGGTTGTGTTCCTCGCGGAGTGATTGACCGACGAGGGCTTGTTTGCCGGCGGGGTCTGATGGCTCTGCTTTATGCCAAATCTGTGCCCTTCCTCTGCTCCCAGTGTGCTCATGCCATCCCAGGACCTCCCTGGACTCCGACTGCGGTCCGTCCGGACACTGCCGCTGCCGGCCCAATTTTGCCGGCCCGTCATGTGACCAGTGTGCGTCCGGTTACTACGGTTACCCCAGCTGCATACGTGCGTCCACCTACATTCGAGCTTTTACGTTATCTCCTCATCCGGTATGGATGTGAACCCTCTACTCACTGGGCATCTGAACGTCCCCCCCGCCCCCCCCATGCAGCCTGCCAGTGCTCCCACGAGGGTTCGCGCTTCAGCTCCTGCGATCAGCTGACAGGACAGTGTAGCTGCCTGCCCAGTGTCATAGGTCAGCACTGCGACTCCTGCAGCCCCGGATCCTATGGCTTTCCGCTGTGCCAAGGTACTATTGTCGGGTGACGGGTGGGGTTCCACGTGGGTGGGGCTCTGGGTAGGTGTGGCCACATTGTAGGTGTGGCTACTGGTGGACGTGGCTCTGTGTCACTGCACACACTGGGCCTTTTCACTCTGAAGTTTTGCTGCTTCTCTGTTGTACAGCGGGCACTTGCAACCCTGCCGGTTCGCTGCAGATCGTGGCCTCCCCTGCCGTAAGTACAGGACGTTCTAGAAAAACGTAAAAATGACCTGCATCCCCTCTGGCTTTGACTCCTGCAGGTTCTTCACGCTTCTACTCATTGGACGGTTATCCGTCATTCACGACGAGTCTCGGCACGTTCAATCCGAATGCCGTTCTTCCCCCTGCCGTCTCTTCGGAGGAAGGTTCCGGAATTCGAATGGTTTTCCGTCGGTCCATCTCACTCACCTGCCTGCTTCTCACCTCAGGGTTCGTGCGAGTGCCGTGCATATGTGGAGGGGCCAGCATGTGACCAGTGTAAACCTCTGTACTGGAAACTCTCCCCGGACACCGCGTATGGATGCTCCAGTAAGGAACCCTCTAGAAAGCACCACACCCGTACATGGATCCTGCCATTTCCTGGTCCATTGCCAGGCTGAGTGTAACCGTGTGTTAATCCACATGACGTGTGAAGATGCGTGACTGTAAATGACCATTTATGACCGTTAATGACAATGCATGACCGTGTGTGACCGCATGTGCTCTTTCCCAGGCTGCGAATGTAACATAGACGGCACCCTCAGCTCAGTGGCAGAGTGCATTCAGGTACGAATCTGGGTGTAACTCGTAAATATGCAGCCATTTCCGGCCTTGACCAATGGAGAAGTCTGCACTGCCACATGCTAATGATACGAAAAGGCTACACCGAAAAATGTGGGTAGCAGCTCATCGATGTTACGGCTGTTTCTGTGTTTGAATCTGAACGGCACTCTCTGTCGCCCCCTAGAGTACAGGGCAGTGTTACTGCAAGCCAGGTGTCTGTGGCGGGACCTGTGCCGTGTGCAAAGATGGCTACTTTAACCTGCGCAGTGACAGCTTCTTTGGCTGTCAGGGTGAGTCCCTCTCTTATTTACTCTTTCTGCGTTTATTAACATGCGTGTTTTTACCTCTGTGTGCCTCTGTGTTTATCTGTGTGTTGTTTTGTCTGTTTGCGTGTCTATATTCATGTTTGT
The DNA here is from genome assembly GCA_015163995.2 of Mormyrus lacerda. NCBI lineage: Eukaryota > Metazoa > Chordata > Actinopteri > Osteoglossiformes > Mormyridae > Mormyrus > Mormyrus lacerda. The sequence goes on from JAABNX020000044.1 coordinate 14,429,151, forward strand.
GCCCGTCCGTACCTCTCCCCCCCCCACAGGCTGTCAGTGTGACATCGGTGGGTCTGCTGGACTGTCATGCGGAGAGAGGAATGGACGCTGTCGATGCCGTCCCAATGTGGAAGGACCAAAATGCAACAAGTGAGTGTGAACCCAGGACCCTCGAGGTTTCGGGGGGGGGGGGCCCTGTTGACCACAAACAGTCGCTACGCTGTTCCTTATGTAGGAGATGCTGAAGCAGCATGTTCTGTTTACCAGTTACCGTAATTTCCGGACTATAAGCCGCTACTATTTTCACTTGCTTTGGACCCTGCGGCTTGTACAACGGTGCGGCTTATCTATCTTTTTTACTGCTAAC